>JAMQGT020012673.1:0-114652 GCA_024447675.2 Pterophyllum scalare | reverse complement strand
GCTGTCATCATCACTAACAGGCTTTCAGTAATAACGTATTCAGTGGTTTCTCTATCTGGTCATTGCTTGTACAGTACTCAGTGTACTTTGTACTATGCGGTCACAATCCTGTGTCAGGAAGTATCACTATCAGTGTTAGCAAGCTCTCCGGATGTCATCTGAAGTTGTCATATGCAATGAACCATGGAGAAAAACTTGCATCTGTTACAGCAACACACCAACAAACTAAAGCAAATAATAATAATAAAATAAAATAAAAAATAGTAATAAATAAAGTTGAGGTAATAGGAAGGGCAACATTTTTTTCTAACTTCTTACTTCTATAATAAAACCTTTTCCTGGAGATGTATTACTGCATTCTTGACTGCAGTATTTGGCTTTTGTCAAAAGAGGAAATGCATTCAAACTAATGGAACAAGTTATCCGACAGCCACGAGACAAGCGAATGAAATCCATTCTGACGGTGCTCCATCTGTTCAGTTCTTTTTGAAAATGAAACTGTTGCTCTCGTAACAAGAACTCAGCTCAGTGCTGTGAAATCTGTCACATTCTGCTTAACTGAATGAACGCTGATGTTTATCGCATGGCCTACACACTCTCACAACCGGCGGGAACTGGTGCCACCATCATTGGTCTTTGCACCTTTGATTTCAGCCATATTGTAATACTAATTTAAAAGCTTGCGTGATAGGGGTTTCATTGGGAACAAGTGGTGTTAGTAAGCATGCAGAAGTGACTGAGGACCCTGAAGAAAACATTAGTATTGTGTGTGTGTGAAATGTAAGAAGATCTTTTTTTGGATTCCACGAGGGATGAGTTCTGATTTCACTGATTCCTTAAGGTTTAGCCGCAGTTGCAGTGAGCACATATGACTGATGTCTGGCTGACTTCTGTCTCCTGAAAAGAACAAAGAGAAGAATAAACCCACTGCGCTGCAATGATAAATCACTTCTCTTTTTATGAAATGAATGGAATTACTTGATTTATCCTCACATGTAAGACAACACAGTCGAGGTTTGGGTCATATTCAAAGCTAAACTTTAAGTAACTAATTTCGCTGCTTGAATGATCCAACCAATAACTAATGAATCTGCTCCAGAGATACTTTGTTACTCTCGATGACTGAATCAATAACCACTGTCATTTAATTTTGAATAAATTATTTTACATATATTGTGCACCAGCCCACCTAAAGTGACTCTGAAGTGTAAATGCTGAAAGCAAATAAAGAATTATGATGAAAGTGAGATAAGCAAAAGGCCCACCTTATGAAAACAGGCAGCGATGGCTATAATAACGAGAAGGATTCCAATGATAACTCCAGCAAGCACCGCTTTTCTTTTTGCAGAGAGCAGTGGGATCAGAGCTGCAGTAGACAACAAAGTAGACTTTAGCATCTCTTTATGTTTGAACAAATTGAATGTGATGACATTTTGGTGGTAAGGTTTAGCTTTAGGGGATGTTTGACACTGTAGACAGACAGTTAATGTGGGGGCAGGCAGAAAAAGGGCCCTGCCAAGTGCTGCTGTTATGTAGTATGTCCAATATTAAAACCTGCCCCTTTATCTACCTACCTCTGGAATCCCTGAGTATTATACTGAAAGTCTGAGATCCATGTCTGTTGCGTGCCACACAGCAGTGCTGCCCATATTCCTCAGTGGTGATGTTGGCACTGCTGGATGTCTGGCTGCTTCCTGTGGGCGTAGCTTTGATTTGTCTTCCTTGATGAACACTTTTGTCTGCTGCATCGAGACATGCTGCACCCTGGTACCAGATGTATGTCTGCACCGGTGGGTTAGCATCACTGCTGCAGGTCAGAGTCATGGGGAGCTCGTAATGTAGCTGTCCCGCAGGTAAGACTGAGACAGCTGTGTTTCGAGGAGGGTCTAGAGAGGAGGCGTGTTAAAGTACATCATCATTAAACCTGGCTTCAAGTCATGCGAGATTCTGTCAAAGCACTATTTGCAACTCCATTACAAAAGGTTAACCCAAACTTAATGCGGAAGTTTCTTTCTACAAGAATTTCTCAAGAAAGTCTGAGTTAAAATGTTTTGTCAGCAGCACCTATTTTAATCTTGAAGACTTTCCTTCCTCTCTTTGGAGTTATGTGTGTCAAAACAAACTGACTGAGATGAGTTAATAAAGACACGAGTGAATGACTGTAGATAAATGTTGATCTGATTTTGAAGACTATGCATTTACATCAAAAGCTTGACTTACATTGCACACTGACTGGCAGCATGGTCGAGGTCTGCACTTCATCTCCAGTTTGTATCTGGCAGTAATAGCTGCCAGAATCATCTGACGTAACTTCAGTAATATTCCACAGCAGCCCAGTGTGTTTTACGCTGGTACTTGTGCTCTTGTACCAACTGAAATGGGCCTGTGGCTGCACAGGGCTGCAGCAGGCCAGACGTAAGGTTATACCCTCCGTGATGTCCCTGGATGGACTTGCTAATGCTGCGACTGCACTGGAGGAGTCTAAAGAAAACAGGGAAATAGAGAAGGCACATATTAGGTTAGATTACTACTCCACACATTCCATTGATCAAAAATGCATAATTTACGAAAAAGTTCAAATTCAACAACTGTTTATCTTTCTGCAGAGCAAAAATAATATTCTAATAGCTTGGTTAGAAACACTGACATCCAATGTACTTATGATAATTTTACTATTAAAAATGACATTCAAGGAACAAGCTCTGAAAAATGAAGCCAAAACTAAAGTTACAAAAACAGTTCCTCTACTGGTAACTTGAGGCTGACTAAAAACGTAAGTCAGTCCCCGTAGATGCAGATGTAAAAGAGCCCAACTGTAGAGCAGAAGGAAGTGTTTAGCAATTTTTACCTTTCGTAAATAGGGGGATAGGCCACTGTGTGGGCATACATATGGTTAATTGTTCTAATAAACTGTGCAAAAGGTCTGTTTTAAGTGAAATTTTACAACTATGTTAACATATTAGTAATTAGCAGGTATCTGCCTCTGTTATCCTTACAATCTATGTAGCATTAGCATCAACTGATAACTACCATATCCTACCCCCATCCACTCACAAACAAGCCAATGATGTAACAATGCAACAACCAAAATACCAAATCGGAGTCTAAAAAAACAATAGATGACGAGCCAATGGATGAGACAGTGATATGTCTGTCTTTTATATACAGTTTATGCATTTTTATTTTCTGTTTAAAATTAGGCTGAATTTTCTATAATGGTCTGGAGTGAGCTAAAGCTATCACTTTTGCTTTTTCTTTCTTTTTTGGGGCCATATCACTTTTGCAATGTAGTGTGGGAGGCCTCACACAGAGGAGCAGCAGTTTCATGCATGCATGAACAGACAAGCTAACCTCTAAGTCATGTTTCGCTTGAGGATCAAATACTTATTTCACTCAATAAGTAGCACATCAATTTATAACTTTTATGTAATGTTTTTTTTCCTGGATTTTTGGTTGATATTCTGTCTCTCGCCATTAAAATGAAACTACCATAAAAATTAGAGACTTCATTTCTTTGTAAGTGAGAAAAGTTATAAATTCAGCAGGGAATCAAAGTAATTGTTTCCCCAAGTGTATCTTTTTTAAGCTTTATCAGTGTTCAAAATATATCCAAGCTCTAACACGGATGTTTTCAATAATACCCTAATAACATCTTTCTCACACCAGTGCTATGCTGGAAAGACAACATGAGTCAACTTGACTGCTTTTCAGCAGGTTTCAGTATCTTAAAAACAGTGTAAATCTTTGTAGCTGCAAGACTAATTTAACTACAACCACAGAGGCTATGTCAAGGTTATTTGTACATAACCAGTCATCAGTTTCACTTCAGCTTCTCATAAATAGCACAAAATGTCACACAAAGGGTTGCACAAAGGAAGCAGCTGCTAAATATTGCAATGGTGCTACGAAAGCGACAACTTTTACTAAGCACCCATTTGAGAAATACAGGTGAGAAAAGTCTAAACATTCCTAGCTTTAGGTTTGGTTATTGGACAGTAATGCTGATCAGCAGCTGCTCTTTACTGTGTTTTTGCAACAGAGAATCACACTCAGAGCCACTCGTCAAGAAATAACACATAAGAACACATAGAAGGAAGTTGGCTTGCTTCCAGAGAAGTTGACCAATACATAGCAAAAGACAGAGAAATCCTAACTTGCAAGACACTGTACGACTGAGTGAAACTGAAACACAGACAAAACCACAACACAGAGGAAGGATGATAAGAGGGTATAGTGGTTTGCCACAGATGGACTGACAGAAATTAATATCTGTTTTCTTGTTTACTTTGTAACTCCATAAAAGCTTTTGCATGATGAGAATCACAGGAAATCTTTTAAGGCTCACACCTGCCACCAGGAGCTGCACGCCGGCCTGCTCTGGCATCTTCTCAGTGGAGTGGTTGGTGATGAGGTAAGACACGTAGTTCCCACTGTCTGACTGTGTCAGATCAGTAATCCTCAGAGAACAGTTCTTGCTTCCTGGTTGTCCCAGGTACTGCACTCTGTTCTGGTATGATGGATCTGGGAAAATATGATCACTGTGGTACACGTATCTGACATGGACAGAGGGACAAACAGACAGACTTAGACACCTGTGCTCTTTACCTAGACCCTTGTGTGTGTTTCTGTGTGACTTAAACACATCACTATTACCTTGGCGTAATGCACCGACTGTCTCCAAGACACCACATCTCAGACAAGACCTTGTACTCTTGTCCTTTGTCACCTCCCCCATCCTAACAGAAACACAGAGCTTTTTCTCAGTGGATACAGTACAGTGGCAAATTCTATATCGATATGACCGTAGATGTTCAAACCACACCGGAAACATTGTCCGTAAGCTTGAAATAATAATGAATTCTGGTTAGTGTTCATCAGCAATCAAAAACTACTGACACATATTCTGACTGCACTTTTTAGCACTCTAGTAAAAGTCTTCAGGTATAGTGCAACAACTAACAATGCCTCCTTTATTGAAATACCTGAGCAGAGAGCCGCCTCTCTTCCTGCGGGTAGTCATAGGAACACGGGATAACTACGGAAGAACCAATTACAGCACAGATGGGACCAGAGGGCAGATGAATTGACCAATCACCACCAAGAATACCTGGACAGGAGCAAATGTGTGCGTTTTAACAAAAATGAAAAAAGTCCTAAATTCTGACAGTTAATTTTGTAGACTTGGAATTACTGTGATGTTTCTGTCTTTGCATCAAGCTCATGGATGGTGTAGTGCTTTCATGCATGTACTCACCTTTCAGAGAGAGTGTGAGCAAGAGCCAGCACCTCTGAGCCGTGCCTCCATCCATCTTCTGCCTTCCTTTCCGTCTGTTTTGCTGTGGTACTCTGATCCACACAGCTTCAGTGACCTATTAACCTGCTCTGGCTTTCCTTTCCCTCTGTCTAACAGGGTGTCCTCCTGTAATCTTTGGTTAGCTCAGAATGATAGGTCAAACGCTCCAGGTTCCCTTTTATTTTCTCTGCCAACGAGGAACTAGGATCATGACTAGGCTTTCATGTCTGTAAAGGGAACTTAACATGCGTAAGTGTGTGTCGCTACTGATGTATGTGTGAGGGTGGAGGCTGGTGGTTACTGTATGCGTGTGCTGGCTCAGTGATACTGCGGGCGCTGACAGACTGTTGTGGTCGTGCGTTATGTTTATAGAGCTGACAGTGCGTTGAGCTGCAGCAGGTCTGCAGGGTCCCGAGCGAGCGCTCGTTCAAACGTGTGCTGACGTCACTCGTGCCCCTCTCTTGTGCGCAGTGACCGCTCACAGGACGAGCAGGGCGCACACGGAGCGAAGAAGCCCGAATTAAAGTTCCACGAAGTTTGTTTTAATTCGTCCAAATGTTTCTCTCTCTTCTGCTAAAAGCGGGCGCCAGTGGTTTTGGCTGACAGGAAGAGTTGACGTAGAAAACGGCTATATATTTTTTTCTTTTTTTCTTCTTCTTTGTTGGGGTCAGTAACCTGTGAAGAGAGACAGAGAGAGTGAGGGAGTGGGGGAGAGCAAAAAAAGGGGAAAAGCTTGTGATTTATCCGTGTTGCCGTTTACACACAATTATCCTGTGTCTTCCACTTAGAAGTTGTGTTGGCCTTCTTTTAATTTCTGCGTCTGTTTAAAGCGAAAGGCTCCACCTGCAGCAAAGACAGAGAGGTGAGTCATTTTCTGGAAGGCGACTTGAATAGTGCGTTCAAACCTTGTTGTTTAAAAAGACATTATTAGCAATCGGGCTATTTTCTTTTCCTCCTTGAGGGATTAACCTTGCTTAAGTTGATGTAAAATAGTCTGAAGTAAAGTTGCCCAACTGTATTATTTTAATCATTTCAAGTATTTTATGGCGAACGTTTTTAATGCCCTTTGGTTTGTTGAACCTGTTTAATCAGTGGACCCCCGGCAGTCTAAATTAGCCTTAAAACAAATACATTTATAGGATTTTCTAATATCACAGCACAAGTTTTACATTATAATGTATGTCATAGTAATTTAATGGACTAGGAAATTAAATAGCCAGGTTAAATTACTTTAAATAAAATATTAGTGATCTCATTTGACTTTATACTGTGCATATACAGCAGCAAATAGTGTTTTTTTTTGTTTGTTTTGAATAACCACTATCCAGGTATCTGTTACTGCGCACATGTAATTATACTCATAAGCTTTATTAGATACATGGGTTAATTCAAATGATCTAATCAGCAAATCAAATGGAAGCAGCTCAGTGCATGTAGACATGGTCAAGAAGACCTGCTGAGGTTCAGTTAGGAAGGGAAGGTAATTTAAGTAAGTTTGAAGGTGGCATGGTTGTTGGTGCTAGACAGGCTGGTCTGAGTATTTCAGAAGCTGCTGATCTACTGGGATCTTCCCACACAACCATCTATCCTCACAGGGATCCTCAAATCCAGGCCTCCAGGTCCGGTGTCCTGCAGGTTTTAGATGTGTCTCTGCTTCAACACACCTGAGTCAAATATAGAAGTCATTAGCAGGACTCTGGAGAACTTGACTGCATACCGAGGAGGTGATATAGCTATTTGATTCAGGTGTTTTGGATCAGGGACATATCTAAAACCTGCAGGACACTGGACCTCGAGGCCTGGATTTGAGGATCCCTGATCTATAGGGTTTTCTCTGGGTGAAAATGCCTTGTTGATGTCAGAGGTCAGAGGTGAATGGTCAGACTGTTTCAAGCTGACAGGAAGGCAACAGTAACTCAAATAACCACTTGTTACAACCAAGGTATGCAGAAGAACATCTCCGAACACACAACTTGTCAAGCAGATGTGCTACGGCAGCAGAAGACCACACCAGGTGCCACTCCTGTAGCTAAGAACAGGAAGCTGAGGCTACAGTTTACACGGGTTCACCAAATAAGAGAATACTGGAAAAACTTTGACTGACCTGATGAGTGCTGATTTATGCTTCAACACTGGCCTGGCATGGTCCAGATTTGGTATAGCATGGATCCATTGTGCCTTGTAACACTGGCTCAGGCTGATGTTGGTGATGTAATGAAGTGGGGATTAGTACCAATGGAGCAGCGTTTAACCACCATTGTTGCTGACCATGTCCATCCCTTTTTGCCCACATTGTACCCATCTTCTGCTTCTAGCAGGATAACATGCCATCCCACAAATGTCAGATCATCTCAAACTGGTTTCTTGAACATGACAATGAGTTCACTGTACTCAAATGGCCTCCAGAGTCACCAGAGCTCAATCAAATAGAAAGAGAGATTTGAATCATGGCTATCCCGCCAGCAAATCAGCAGCAACTGTGTGACGCTATCACATCGATATGGATCAGAATCTCAGAGGAATGTTTTCAGCACCTTGTTGAATCCATGCTCTGAACAATTAAAAAAGTTCTAAAGGCAAAAGAAGATCTAATCTGGTACTAGCAAGGTGTACCTAATAAAGTGGTAGGCGAGGGTATGACTCATACACAGACTCGAGCACAACAGAATAAGAACTTGATTACAAATACACTGCTCAAAAAAATAAAGGGAACACTCCAATAACACATCCTAGATCTGAATGAATGAAATATTCTCATTGAATACTTTGTTCTGTACAAAGTTGAATGTGCTGACAACAAAATCACACAAAAATCATCAATGGAAATCAAATTTATTAACCAATGGAGGCCTGGATTTGGAGTCACACACAAAATTAAAGTGGAAAAACACACTACAGGCTGATCCAACTTTGATGTAATGTCCGTAAAACAAGTCAAAATGAGGCTCAGTATTGTGTGTGGCCTCCACGTGCCCATATGCCCTCCCTACAATGCCTGGGCATGCTCCTGATGAGGTGGCGGATGGTCTCCTGAGGGATCTCCTCCCAGACCTGGACTAAAGCATCCGCCAACTCCTGGACAGTCTGTGGTGCATCGTGACGTTGGTGGATGGAACGAGACATGATGTCCTAGATGTGCTCAATCGGATTCAGGTCTGGGGAACGGGTGGGCCAGTCCATAGCTTCAATGCCTTCATCTTGCAGGAACTGCTGACACACTCCAGCCACATGAGGTCTAGCATTGTCCTGCATTAGGAGGAACCCAGGGTCAACCGCACCAGCATATGGTCTCACAAGGGATCTGAGGATCTCATCTCGGTACCTAATGGCAGTCATGCTACCTCCATGCGGCCCTCCAAAGAAATGCCACCCCACACCATTACTGACCAACTGCCAAACCGGTCATGCTGAAGGATGTTGCAGGCAGCAGATCGCTCCCCACGGCGTCTCCAGACTCTGTCACGTCTGTCACATATGCTCAGTGTGAACCTGCTTTCATCTGTGAAGAGCACAGGGTGCCAGTGGTGAATTTGCCAATCCTGGTGTTCTCTGGCAAATGCCAAGCATCCTGCACGGTGTTGGGCTGTGAGCACAACCCCCATCTGTGGATGTTGGGCCCTCATACCATCCTCATGGAGTTGGTTTCTAACCGTTTGTGCAGACACATGCACATTTGTGGCCTGCTGGAGGTCATTTTGCAGGGCTCTGGCAGTGCTCCTCCTGTTCCTCCTTGCACAAAGGTGGAGGTAGCGGTCCTGCTGCTGGGTTGTTGCCCTCCTACGGCCTCCTCCACATCTCCTGGTGTACTGGCCTGTCTCCTGGTAGCGCTTCCAGCCTCTGGACACTACGCTGACAGACACAGCAAACCTTCTTGCCACAGCTCACATTGATGTGCCGTCCTGGATGAGCTGCACTACCTGAGCCACTTGTGTGGGTTGTAGAGTCTGTCTCATGCTACCACGAGTGTGAAAGCACCACCAGCATTCAAAAGTGATCAAAACATCAGCCAGAAAGCATAGGTACTGAGAAGTTGTCTGTGGTCCCCACCTGCAGAACCACTCCTTTATTGAGTGTGTCTTGCTAATTGCCAATAATTTCCACCTGTTGTCTATTCTATTTGCACAGCAGCATGTGAAATTGATTGTCAATCAGTGTTGCTTCCTAAGTGGACAGTTTGATTTCACAGAAGTTTGATTTACTTGGAGTTATATTGTGTAGTTTCAAGTGTTCCCTTTTTTTTTTGAGCAGTGTATAAGCAACATCAGTTGTAAAAGTGTAGCTTAAGATGCATCATGCATGTGAAAAGATGCTGTCATTATTTACTTGTTCAAGATAGAGTGTAGTACAATATCATGCTATGTCCTGTATCAATGGTTTTTGGGATTTTTTGCACAATACTCTCAATGTTATGTTGCCAGACAAAAAGGAGAGACGAGTGCTCGGACCATCTGCCCTGAGGAGTCAAGGAGAGAGAGGAAAGGAAAGAAGAAATTGCCATTGCCATTGCTTCCTATTGTGCACAAATGTATGCTGAAAAAGTTGTGACAGAAGGAAAGATGGGTGAGTGTGATTATGAAATACACTCGTGTTTTTGCCCTCTTTCTCCCATCCCCTGTCTTGTAAAGTCTCTCTCTCTCTCTCTCTCCTACACACACACACACACACACACACACACACACACACACACATGCATGTATGCACACATATCTGAAGATTAAAATGCTGTGCTGATCATTCTGCAGCACATGCAGCCTGTTTTCTATGCTTGGGAACAGACATCAGCCCACATGACAGTTAACCATTAACTGCTTTGTTTAGAGCTGCCTGGCTGATCGTCACTGGATTTATTTTTGAGGTTCTTTCAGGGTGAAAAACACATACTTGGCTGGCTGATATTTTAAGTCCTAACCCAGAAAGAAATTTGACATATCAAAGTCCTTTACATACACATACAGTCAACTGTAACACATTATACTAACCGCAATAACACCACACTCCCTTGGCAATCATAAACTAACTACTTACTGGAACCTCAGTTCTCCTTGTCTTATTCCAACACAACTGCATCAGCATCAGGGAAACCCAACATTAAAAGGAAACCCAAGAATCCACATCTGCGCTCCTGTTGCTTGGTATTAGCTGAAATGTGATGTGGCACAGAAGTTTTATGGCTCCAAATGAGTTTACTGCAGCTTATGGAAGGGAAGATAAGATTATTTGCCTATTATTGCTAAAAGGCACTTGTGTCATTATGAACTGTGATACTGTTGTGATGTGTACATAAATATGTGACCTTTCGCAAGCTCTCAGCATTCTAATGCAGAAAACAGTTTCAATATTTGTAGAGAGATGGTACTTTTACACTTTAGTTGTTTTTATCTCATAAATGCACTTTGCTTACCTTACACGAGGGACAGTTAAAGTGCAAGAAACAGTCTCCCAGGAAATGAAGTATCTCTTAAAATGATATCCACCTCTTCTTCTCTTCTTCCTCTTGGTCAAGGCTTTGCTGCAGCTAACTGTCTTTGTCTCAGCATGGTTTTGTGAGCCTCCTGAAAAGGAGTCGACTGAAATACAGGCTGCGTCTTTTCCGTGTGTAATTATACGGGAAACACACTTCAGCTTAGGAGTGGCACATGCTGTGGCTAATTTTGTTTTTGTCTGAGCTAAGAGTTGTTGGTACGTCATCTGTTTTCAGAAGCAATCTGTGTTTACCTCAACGACATGTTTATATGCCACACAAGTATGACAAAGTAGAGAGAAGCAAATATGCACATGTGTATATGTGCACACCCTTCTCACGGGGTAACAACTCTGTATCTAATCAGTCTAATATTTACTGTGCAGAATGATTGCATTTATTTTTAGTTTTCCGCCATAACGACCACTATATGTGTGAGTCATAGCTTGTATCTTCAGCGCTGTGTGTGTGTGTGTGTGGGGGGCTTTCTTCCTGCTTCTGTAATGTTATTATCCCACTCCCACCACACCCGGGTCCATTTGATGATGGACATTCCTCTGTGTTCATTTTGTAAACCCATGATGATACAGTAGATGCTGACAATGCAGTGAGTGAGTCAGGAGACCTAATAAACATTAACCTAGTGTGTAAAAATGTTAGTAAGTGAAGATTTATTAATTTAAAAATAACAAGTATTATGTGCTATGGGTGAAAGATATATTGTAAAGTGTGCCATAGTTACATGACAGTAGTCAGACAATGGGCTGAATAAAATTAATTAACACACTGTCATTAAAAAGCATTTCTGATGGTTAATCACAGACAAAAAGATTTAATTTTTGTGATCTTCTGAGGAACCATTTGTTGTGGAGAGGTTTTTACACAAGCTGTTACAGTTTATCAGGAGTTCAGCTGATATTAACCTGCATGCAAAGAAACTTAAACTTGGCTTTGGTGGGAAAAAATACATTTTTGATGTAAGGATGTGTTTTTGTGTGTCTAACTTGGTTTAGGGAGGAAGTGAACAGCTTCACTTGTCATATGGTGCACAGCTGCTGCTTATTAACCAGCAGTCAGGTGCTACATGCCATGTTAAAAGTATAACTTCCAGCATCCCACAGAATGACTAACATGTGACTCATGAATGAGGACAGACATCGCCAACTATAAAATAAGTGTGTGGATGCTCAGTATGTCTCCATGGATCAGTCAAGTAGAGTATGATGATTCATTCTTACCCCAGTGACAGCCTTATTTCTCATAAAGGCAACAAACCATGGCAACAGTCTATCCAGACACACTTTGTAGCAGCCCTAAATTTGAACTGCATTGTAAAATTACACTGGAACAGTGTTACATGGTAGCACAAAGCAACTAAAATTTTTTTGTTGACCATCTGTTAAGCTTGTTGTTGACAGGAGCTCAGGGAGTGTCTCAGACTTTGTAGCTTTTGTTAGTAGATTGTTTTGGTTGGCTGTCAGTTAAATGAACAGGCTGTGATGGTGTGTTCTTTCAGGGTAACATGTATTCCTAATATCATATTCATATTCAGTACTTTATACCATTTTTTACTACTTAAACCTGCTAACTGACAGTAATACCACAGAGTTTTCAGAAAGCCCTGCCTTGTAATACACACATAGACACGTGTACCCACACACACAAGAGAGAAGTGGGTCTCAGGTAGAGGTAGATACAATGGAGAGCTTGTTCTGGCCTGCTGTGTGATTGGGAAGACGGCATGTGGTGGGAGTATAGCAGCGGGGAAAAAAAAGAAAAGAAGGAACGGCCGATATCAGGAACAATGGGGGGTGAGTCTAGAGGGGTTTCACATGTGAACTGGGAAGACTGTAGGGACAGTCAGTTTGGACACTGTCAGAAAGTGACCTTTATTCTCATGTTGCATACAATGAGATGTTTTCTGCAAGTCTGCACAATACTTTCTCATTTCTTCAAATAACTTGGTTCATGTGTGGGTGTTTCCTGGGTGGAGTGTGCAGGTGGCAGGAAACACGATGCCTACTTGCTCACTGTGAATTTTCTGGACAATTACGCTCTCTCTTCTCAAATGGGCACGTTTGGACATCACATGGAGTTTGTGCTAAGGAGATCTCTGTTGGATGTCTATTAAAGTTCAGGCCTGGAGTGTATTAAAACCGCTGTAGTGTAGTGGTTTACACTACAGGTCCCCACTTCAGTCCTGTGAGGAGACACAGATCCCTTTGGGCTTGTGAATAAGGGTGCGGCCAAAAGTAGTTCTTTGATGTATTTTTGCTAGAGCTGAGGTGTGGTGGAAAGAAAATCTGAAAGAACTGACATGGATCTTTAAGTTTGGTCATATAGTCACTAAACCTCTATCTGTATCTTCACCGTCTCTTTCTGACCTCTGCGTCACTGTTGTTAATCACAGTTTCAAAGAACAATAACACCATTATTTTGCTGGCTGTTTGAATGGAAAAAGCCTGAGGAAACGTGAGATGGAAGAGAGGGCAGGTATGGAGAGTGAGGAGGAGAAGACAAAGAGAAATAGAGGAAGGAGGCAAGACAAAGGTAGGCAGTTTTAAGGTGTGTATAGCGGTAGAGTTAGTCAGGGAGAGGTTATGTGTGCGGAGAAAAAACTGTGTGAGGAGTTAGCCGAGCAGAAGGCTAAGGTCCCTGGATTAGCAAGTCTGTACAGATATCGTGTTATCATAATGACACAGAAACTCAGCAGCTGTGGTACCGAGCAGTCTCATTAGTTTTGTGTAACATTTATATTTCCTTTTTAATCCTTCAGTTTTCTCCAACAGATAAAGACACTGTAATGTACTTATTAGGCTGCAGAAACAGGCTTTACATTGGTGACTGTACTTATATCACAATTCCAAAAGAGTTCACTTTAATTATTTTTATTTTTAATATTTTTCTTGTTTTAATTCACTGAAAATGAGAAAGACAGGGGAGTGAAAGACATCCTGTTTCTTGACAGATACAGCAACAGGAAGGAAACTAGCCATGGTTGAATATTTTCTCTGATTTGAGAGCAGATATACTTCGAGTACCTCTAGTTGTTTCCTGGCACACGCTGCTGCTGATCTCATGCAACATGCCGAACAGAAAATCCACATAAAGTCAGTACACTTGATGCAGGAGGACTGATGAGGACTGGCTCTAATAAGAAAATTTACACAAACTCTTAAATTACCTGACAATGTTCATCCAAGTTACATGCCTTGGCCAGCTCAGTGTGTCTGAGCCAAACGTGCACTCTGGAAGTCAGAACTGGCCCACCAAAGGGTCCTTTGTATGGATTTGAAGTTTGAAAATTGCAGAGGAGACTGGAATAATTTTCAGACTGTTCCCTGTCATTATGCATGAATCACATCATAAGAAAGATTGTCTGAAATGTTAATTTTATCCAAACCAGTGTTCTGAAGTATCATTAGTTTTATCCATGATCTGGCATACTACATCAAAGTGAGGCGGTCAAGGAAAGGAGCCAGGCTGTTGTGTAAAGGCTAAATATATGCGGAAAAACTGAGACATATTGTTGTAAATGCACCCATTTTTCAGACATCCTGAGATGGTTTTCATGTTTTTGAAACTGATTCTTCATTAATGATGTTCTCAAAATGTTAAAATATCCCATCTTTACACAAAAAGAAGGAAAAAACTTTTAAAGGTGTTTTTATATGTTTTGATACAATGGGGGTTATGGTCCAGTCCACTTGAGATCAGATTGGGCTGTATGCACGAATATATGTACACTATGTATCTTGCATGTATCTCCATGATGTAAAGTGAGCTTAGACCAACATGAGATGGTGTAAGCCAATAGCACACAGACCTTTATATTCCTGTCTTAATTAAAAACACCCATGCCTTCAGTATAATAAAGGGCCAAAAGTACCCTTAAACACTTGTTCACATAGCTGAGGCCAGCTATTGTATGCTTTCATTCAGATGTATTTGTATAGCACCAAATCACAGCAGCAGTCACCTCAGGTGCTTTACACTGTAAGGTAAAGACCCTGCAGTACAGTAAATGACTTTCTCCAGTTGTGAAGCAGTTGACCACAGTTGAGTAGCTACTTGACTAATGACAAACACCCCAATTTTAGTATTTCCAGTAAGTTCCAGCATGGTCAATCTGACCTCTAATCAGTTAATAACTATACTTAACTAGCTGTTAAAGTGAAATATGAATTGATATGGTCAGTCTAGCACTGTGGTTGACCAGCACATGAAGTTTGCAGGAGTTGATGTAAATGATGTCAAAACTTTCAGGTATGACATTTGTTTAAAAGGGTGTGAGGATGACAATGATGAAAGTGGGATTGTATAAAGGGTTGGAAGTGGGAAGAGACAGGAGGAGGCCTGTGTTTCATGATGAGGGATGTGCATGGCACACTGACAGTTATAATGAGTTTTTTTTTGGTATGTTCAGAAGTGTGTTTTTCTAGATTTATTGTTCTTTTGATGAGAAAAAGGGAAAAAAATACATGGACACAGAAAGAAGAATTATATCAGTGGAGTTTAACAAACTTATCAAAGCAAGAACAGGACTTATAAAACTGTTATAACTAATCGCATCCCAAGGGGTTGTCGTCATGATAGTGAGCCACCTTACACAATACCAGGAAGCTGAAACTGAAACTTAAATGGTTTATTAATGTTAGTTTTTCAGTGTCTGCAATGAGGAATGTGTAATTACTCAAGGGGTCAAGTTCACAAACTGTTCTCAGAACAGAGCAGAGAGGAAGGGAAACACTGAGAGCAACACCCCTGTGCAGATGCAACACAAACACACAGTACGTGCACACAGGACAGATATGGCACTATATCCTAGTTTAAGAGTTTGTTCTTGCTTTGTGGAGAAATGCTAGACTTTAGACTTATTGATCAGTCAGTACTTTTGTACTTTTTGGTTTGTGCCAGAGACTGTGCTGTACATCTGCTTTCACTGGGGCTGGAGTTAAACCAAATGTTTCGGCAAGGTTTTGCAGGGCAACTTGAAAGTAAAAAACTGAACAGCAACAGTCTGACCTTTGACCTTTGGTTGTTAAAACACCTGCATGCATACTTAGTTGCCAGCAATGACACAGTTAACTTTAGCTCAATATTTACTCTTTTAGATTTCATCACCCAAGCCTTCTCATCAGGAAAGTGTATTTATTGGAGTGTTATATAACAATAAAAGCTTAAGTGCTGATATATATATATATATATATATATATATATATATATATATATATATATATATATATATATATATATATATATATATATATATATACATATATATATACTGCTCAAAAAATTAAAGGTAACACTCAAATAACACATCCTAGATCTGAATGAATGAAATATTCTCATTGAATACTTTGTTCTGTACAAAGTTGAAGTGTGACAACAAAATCACACAAAGATCATCAATGGAAATCAAATTTATTAACCAATGGAGGCCTGGGTTTGGAGTCACACACAAAATTAAAGTGGAAAAACACACTACAGGCTGATCCAACTCTGATGTAATGTCCGTAAAACAAGTCAAAATGAGGCTCAGTATTGTGTGTGGCCTCCACGTGCCCATATGCCCTCCCTACAACGCCTGGGCATGCTCCTGATGAGGTGGCGGATGGTCTCCTGAGGGATCTCCTCCCAGACCTGGACTAAAGCATCCGCCAACTCCTGGACAGTCTGTGGTGCAACGTGACGTTGGTGGATGGAGCGAGACATGATGTCCCAGATGTGCTCAATGGGATTCAGGTCTGGGGAACAGGTGGGCCAGTCCATAGCTTCAATGCCTTCATCTTGCAGGAACTGCTGACACACTCCAGCCACATGAGGTCTAGCATTGTCCTGCATTAGGAGGAACCCAGGGCCAACTGCACCAGCATATGGTCTCACAAGGGATCTGAGGATCTCATCTCGGTACCTAATGGCAGTCATGCTACCTCTGGAGAGCACATGGAGGGCCGTGTGGCCCTTCAAAGAAATGCCTCCCCACACCATTACTGACCCACTGCCAAACCGGTCATGCTGAAGGATGTTGAAGGCAGCAGATCGCTCCCCACGGCATCTCCAGACTCTGTCACGTCTGTCACATGTGCTCAGTGTGAACCTGCTTTCACCTGTGAAGAGCACAGGGTGCCAGTGGCGAATTTGCCAATCCTGGTGTTCTCTGGCAAATGCCAAGCATCCTGCACGGTGTTGGGCTGTGAGCACAACCCCCATCTGTGGACGTCGGGCCCTCATACCATCCTCATGGAGTTGGTTTCTAACCGTTTGTGCAGACACATGCACATTTGTGGCCTGCTGGAGGTCATTTTGCAGGGCTCTGGCAGTGCTCCTCCTGTTCCTCCTTGCACAAAGGCGGAGGTGGCGGTCCTGCTGCTGGGTTGTTGCCCTCCTACGGCCTCCTCCACATCTCCTGGTGTACTGGCCTGTCTCCTGGTAGCGCCTCCAGCCTCTGGACACTACGCTGACAGACACTGCAAACCTTCTTGCCACAGCTCACATTGATGTGCCATCCTGGATGAGCTGCACTACCTGAGCCACTTGTGTGGGTTGTAGAGTCAGTCTCATGCTACCTACGAGTGTGAAAGCACCACCAACATTCAAAAGTGACCAAAACATCAGCCAGAAAGCATAGTGTGGGTCCCCACCTGCAGAACCACTCCTTTATTGAGTGTGTCTTGCTAATTGCCAATAATTTCCACCTGTTGTCTATTCCATTTGCACAACAGCATGTGAAATTGATTGTCAATCAGTGTTGCTTCCTAAGTGGACAGTTTGATTTCACAGAAGTTTGATTTACTTGGAGTTATATTGTGTTGTTTAATTGTTCCCTTTATTTTTTTGTGCAGTGTATATATAGCAGCACTTAAGCTTTTAATGTTACTGTCTTTAAACTTATGTATGTATGTTTGTTTGCGTGTGTCCACAAATGTGTGCCTGCAGGAAGCAGAGGCATCTCTCTGACCTGTGTGTTGACCCCCTGCCGGGTAATTGGAGTGTGTGTAACACTGATGACCTTGGGAGCCATTGGAGCAGCCGTCTGGGCCGTAGGTCAGATGGCATTGCTCCCACACCTACACACGTTTTGGTCAAAAAATGTTGATGAACATAATTTGTCATTGTTTCAAGCTGTTTATATTGTGTGCTTTTCTCTATGTGATGATGCAAAGGCTTTCAGTGTTTGCTGTCGCAGATTAACCTGATGTGCTGTTTTTATTCCACTCTGTAGTCACATATTGCACAATGGAGGAGGACACAGAACAGTATGATGGTGAGTCTACTGATGGCTTCAAACGTATGTGTTTCTAATATAAAATCTTATACCTCATTTTAATTATTACTATAAAAATCTGATAAAGCTAGAATTAAATCTAGTATGGTATTCATATTTACAGTGTGTGTGTGTGTGTGTGTGTATATATATATATATATATATATATATATATATACACACACACACACACACACACACACACACACACATATATATATATATATATATGCAAGTTTTGAATAATCTCTTGTGAAAAAGTTTCCTGAAATTCAGCTACCATTGCAGCAGTGTGTGCTATTGGGCCAGTTGTTTTAAAAGTAGCCCTTATAATTCCCCGCAGTCCAGGTAAATTCACCTGACCAGCATCTCAGAGTCTTCGACTCCACTCAGAGGAGGTGGCGTCAGGTGTGTTCTTCCTCAGCTGATGAACTGCTAGCTAGCATCAGCTGTGAAGAAGTGGGATTTGTCAGGTGCGATAGTTTCACAGTTACATTGCAATGTTTCCACGTGACGCAGCGTCATACTAAGGACTAATGTGTGTGCGCTTGCTTCAGTGTGCTGAATTACTCAGTCACAGCCGTGTCAGAGGCCAGTGGCGATGGTGGCGACTTCTTCTGCGTCAGACAGGAAGAGCTCAGCTATGGCAAGAAAATCAAAGACTCATTGTATCCATGGTAACACATACACCTGAGTGGTTGTCTCACAGCAGTCTGCCCTTCTACTACACTGTCCTCTCTGTTGCGCTTCCTGTCTCTTCTTTCACTTGTCTTCTCTGTTAACATAGAGGACCGCCAAACACTCACTTCAGTTTTTGAATGTTTTCTGTGTCAGGCTATTACTAACTGTCTGTCTTTGTTTCAGTGACTGTGAAAGCAGGGAAGTTCTCAGGCTATTGTGCCAAGGTAAGATCACAGATTTCCACCCATTCTGTCTGACACACTGGCCCAATTTATACGCTGATACCCACCACTCACACTGTTTTCACACTGGTTTGTAAAGCTCCCATTAACGGTCTTTTCTTGTCTAATTTCTGCTTATCTCACATTTATTTACTAAGCTTTTGACTACTCTCCATACTTTATTTTATGTTTATTGATTTCTTGACCAGTCTTTCATCTAGAGTTTAAAACTCTTGTACATGACATGCTTCTCGGCAGACTGCGGCAGACGTAGTTTTGCAGCAGACCGTATAGTGGGTGGTGTGGATGCAAGGCAGGGCAGCTGGCCTTGGCAAGTCAGTTTACAATATGATGGAGTTCATCAGTGTGGAGGATCCATCATTTCAGATCGCTGGATTGTTTCTGCAGCTCACTGCTTCCCAGAGTAAGTGACACAGCTGGATTTTACACAGAAACAGCAGATAGATGGATTATTATAGCTTTACACAAGTTCCAAGGTGTACCTGACAGTCAAAATTTGTACAGGTATTTTTGAATAAAACAGTTTATAATTTTACTTTATGTGTCAATCATGAGATTGCACAACCACATTGTGAACCAAACTGGTCACTCAGAAAGTTCTCATGCATGGGAGGACATCAGCCTCAACTGCTGTAGCAACTATTAAGACTTTCTTCGATGGGCTCCCAATTGTGCATGGGCCCTTTGGCATTTGCCAAATATGCCCACTGGAAAATCTGTCATTGTGTGTGTGTGTGTGTGTGTGTGTGTGTGTGTCAAGGATGGAAAAAATGTGGTGAACGCATCTCAGCATGTCCCATTTTTCCCTTCTCATGCTAGGCGGTATCGGTATGTTAATCGCTGGCGTGTGCTGTTGGGCTCCATCTACAATAAGCCAGTCAATGCCAATGTAGTGGAGGTGAAGACCATTGTTTACCACAGCAGCTACCTGCCCTTTGTAGACGCTAACATTGATGACAACAGCAGGGACATTGCTGTTCTGGCCCTCACTCAACCTCTTACTTTCAATGGTAGGACACACTGGCACATCATCAAAATCTGCATGGTTTCAGTAAATCAAATCTATTTTATCCAACAGAATTATGTCACGATCAAAAACTTTGCCACTACTGATTGTCTCTGATACTTTAAACGGGCACTATAAAACTTTAATTTTCCAGCACTGTGTACAGAATATTTGGTGCATTTTAAAAACATAATATGTACAACTTTGTAATGTAATGAAACTAGAAACACAACATTCAGTCAGTTACTGGATTTTTTTTGAGAAAATAACAAATGTCTAAACATTAACAGTGTCTATACTGAATGAAAATACTGGGACATCAATATAAAATATCAAACAAGTCACTCAGCATTCTGAAATATGAGGTAATTAATAGTAATTTTATAATATATATAGAAGTTCTATATATAGAAGTTTTGTTTCAGTTGGTCATGTCTGACATCTAGTGTTTGACAGTTAACACTACAAAAACTGCACAGAATTTACTAAGGGAAAATTAAATACACTATGTTGCCAAAAATATTCATTCACCCATCCAAATTATTGAATTCAGGTGTTCAATCACTTCCATGGCCACAGGTGTATAAACCAAGCACCTAGGCATGCAGACTGCTTCTACAAACATTTGTGAAAGAATGGGTCGCTCTCAGGAGCTCAGTGAATTCCAGTGTGGTACCGTGATAGGATGCCACCTATGCAGCAAGTCCAGTTGTAAAATTTCCTCAAAATTAAATATTCCACAGTCAACTGTTAGTGGTATTATAACAAAGTGGAAGTGATTAGGAACAACAGCAACTCAGCCATGAAGTGGTAGTCAGTCAGTGGATGCTGAGGCTCATAGTGCACAGAGGTCACCAACTTTCTGCAGAGTGAGTCGCTACAGACCTCCAAACTTCATGTAGTTTCAGATTAGTTCAAGAACAGTGTGTAGAGAGCTTCATGGAATGGGTTTCCATGGTCGAGCAGCTGCATCCAAGCCTTACATCACCAAGCACAATGCAAAGTGTTGGATGCAGTGGTGTAAAGCACGCCACCAGTGGAGTGATGAATCACACTTCTCTGTGTGGCAAGCTGATGGATGAGTCTGGGTTTGATGGTCGCCAGGAGAACGGTACTTGTCTGACTGCATTGTGCCAAGTGTAAAGTTTAGTGGAGGGGGGATTATGTTGTGGGAGTGCTTTTCAGGAGTTGGGCTCGGCCCCTTAGTTCCAGTGAAAGGAACTCTTAATGCTTCAGCATACCAAGACATTTTGGACAATTTCATGCTCCCAACTTTGTCTGAACAGTTTGGGGATGGCTCCTTCCTGTTCCAGCATGACTGCGCACCAGTGCACAAATCAAGGACCATAAAGACATGGATGAGAGAGTTTGGTGTGGAAGAACTTGACTGGCCTGCACAGAGTCCTGACCTCAACCCGAGAGAACACCTTTGGGTTGAATTAGAGCGGAGACTGTGAGTCAGGCCTTCTCCTCCAGCATCAGTGTCTGACCTCACAAATGCACTTCTGGAAGAATGATCAAAAATTCCCATAAACACTCCTAAACCTTGTGGAAAGTCTTCCCAGAAGAGTTGAAGCTGTTATAGCTGCAAAGAGTGGGCCGACATCATATTAAACCCTATGGATTAAGAATGGGATGTCACTCAAGTTCATATTAGTATGAAGGCAGACAAGCGAATACTTTTGGCAGTATAGTACATGGTTGAGTGTGTTGCTCTTAGGGGACCTGCAGTGTTCAGGATTTGCATTCATTTTCTCTCTAATTTGTTTTCGCTGATGTGGATGATGACATATCTCAGAAGAAAGGGCTGAAATGCATGCCTCTGAGACAAACATTCAAACAGTTCATGTTTTATGAAGGTTACAAAAAAAATCCACTGGGAACACTGTGGGTGAGGTCAGCAAGGAAGCATGAGGGAATGGGAAACAGCTGTGAAGGGGGGGTTTGGGTAATCATGTGAGTGGGAAGGCAGAAAAGAGTGGGCCTTCTGCAGGGAAAGGACATGCATTAATGAATTCAGACAGTCAATTGTCTGTTGTTTTCATTAAATGCATGTATTTGTGGTGATAATTAAATATTTGTTTGTTTATGGTCCTGTTATATTTGTGTTTTTGTTTAGAATACATCCAGCCCGTTTGTCTGCCTGCATATGGTCAAAGGCTGATAGATGGACAGATGGGGACAGTGACAGGCTGGGGCAATGTAGGGTACTACGGTGAGTCTACTTTTCATCATAGCTGTTACGGCATGAAAAGCGGGTTTTTCGACAGTTACTGGTATGTAATATTGCCGCGCGCCTTGAGATTTAGGGCTCTCAGCAGGAGGCTTTGGTCAGAACAGAAAACTGTAGGGAACTGCCAGGAGCTGCTGTGGACTTTCTGTGTCCATGTTCTCCCAGCTCCCCCCTCTCCTCAGGTCTAGGGCAGGCTTTCATATGTAAAGGAGGTTCCTGTGAGTCACACAAATGCAAATCAAGTACTCACCAATGGTCACCAGTACTCACCAGTGGTCTACCCCTTCCAACAGTTGTAACCAAGATATTTTTAGTTTGAGATATATATAATCAAATTTACATTATCATCTTTTAAGCCTTTTTCCATTAAAATGTGACTGCATATGAATTATACAGTGAAACATTCAAACAAGACTAAATTCAAGAAATTATTCTAATGTAAAAACTAGAATTATCTAGTTGGAAATATATTTTTGGAAGTTTTCAGCTTTTGTCCCTTTTTCCAATAAGGCTTTGAGCTTCTGTCTTGTGAGCCTTTGTCGTGGAGTTATTTGTGAACCCTGAACATTAGTGGACTGAGGGGGATAAACAAAGGCTATAACTTGATTTTGGTGACACCACAAGCATTATTTTCATTGAAAAGCATACTCAGTTTCAGTCAGTATTCAGTCTATTTCACTGTAACAAAAAGTCAGTCACACCATCATCCTCCTCTGTGCAGTGGCTTCCCAGCTAGCATTAAACATTCAGACAACATCCCATGAACATTGCCATAAACGTTCAGTGAATGTTTGCAGACAACATTCATATGCATTAATGACATTAAAGACTACCAAGGCAAAAGTGATAAAAAAAAACCCATAAACTTTTATTTTGCTATATATGGATGCACATAAGAGATCTCAGCAAAACTTTCATGAGAAAAATGTAAAATTTTAATGCAACAGGTTTTGGAATAAGACTTTTACAATAAAACAATTCAAGGGAAATCTCTAATATTTGAAAATTACGCCAGATAAAAAGCATGAAGTCAATTACAAAGTTTGATATTTTAAAGACTTAAATGAAGATGCCACTCATTTCTATACTAAATCTAGATCTCAATCACTGTGCAGAGTTTTTTTAGGTTTTTCAGGAAACGCAAAAAACTGACCTAAATATTGAAAATTTGATATTTATTAATAATTTCACTCAAAAAGGTTATGACAATAGATGACTTTTGACATAGTAAATACAATGCCTGTCCATTATGTAACATAAGAGGAGTAAATGACCTAGGCAAATTTTTTATCATGCCTTTGTGACTTAAGCAGTTTTAAATGTTCAACTCTGTCAACCATTAAGCATAACTAACAAACTAACTAAGCATAATTATGAGGAGGGATGTACATCTCCTCGCTTCTCCCTCTAGCTCTTTGCTGGGTTCTTGACTTGATGCCTTTTGATGTGGCAAATTGACAAAGAAGTGATGGCAGTAAACATGGGCATGACATGTTTCATTAACTGGAGATCCTGGAACTTTCTCTCCTTGATGGGCAGAGCACTTGGAAACATTCTTGTCCACCTTTGTCCTCTGTGGCAGTGCTTCCCACACAGAGTCCTCCGTGAAGGACAGCTCGAAATGGATTTTGCCTTCACTGCTAAACTGAAGAGCCTGCAAATCATGCCGTCAGCTCTCCAAATTTTTTGTCTGGTCTGATGCTAATGAAGTAACCTACATTCAGTTTCAGGAACTCATCATTCTTACGCACTTTCACATGGATTTATTGCTATGATTAGGCTGCCTTCATTTTGCCTTCATGGTGGTGGCTGTGACTCAGGAGGTAGAGCAGGTCCTCTACTAATCAGAAGGCTGGTGGTTCCATTCCTGGACCCACTATTGTTCATGTGCATAATCACATGCACCAAGGTGTGAAAGGAGGTGTGGGTCATTACAGTCAGTGGTTTTGTCTCATTGTATCATGTGACCTAATGAGGTCACCTGAACAAAGGTGTGAATGTGGGTTGAGGCACCTGGGGAGGGAGCCCAGAACTGTAAGCAGAGGAAAGTTGGTGACGTAATCCACCTCCTCTGTTAAATGATGGTTGTTCACAGTGATCCTTCTTTTACCCCTCTTTAAACCCTCTGAGATGTATAGTCACATATGTGGGATCATTCTGAAAAATATTCATTGCCTTGTGGTCACCTGTATTACGCTACATCAGGAATTCCCAAAGTATTGTGCATGCATGCACCTCTAAGGGTGCACAAGCTGCCTCTAGACACCGCACAACAGATGTACTACAATACTACTCTAATTATGTTATAATTGCTAATATTTTGTTCATAAAATATAGTGTAATTTTTTGTTATACACAATGTCTACCAATCAGATTACAATACAGTTTTCAAAATTTTCTTAATTAGATCATGTAAAGTAAAAGAAAATGAGGCAAAACCTGTAGATGAAATATTTTTTGCAAAGGCAGAAAAGATTTAACAGATAACCTATCACTTGTAACAGTGAAATAGTCTTCATGGATTTAGCTATTTTACTGACTAAAAAACTGAATACAAAGATTCATGACTATGCAATATTTATAGCATAGTCTATATTACAGTTAATCTCATCACTTAACAATGGTGGGTGAGACCAGAATCATGGAAATAACATCAGTGGCTTCTTATTGAAGCAGCTGCCATCTTGAAAAGCTTGTAAAATTGCCCAAGTCACACAGTCTTTTGACTTAGGCCATTATATTAAATAGATAAAACTGCAGGATCTGTTCAACTGAGGAGGTAGGCAATTTTACCAGAGGTAGCCAGCATCATGAGGAAATGATTTAGGCAAAAAAAAAAACAGTTTTGCCAAAAAATGACGATGTCTGTCTGGGTGGGGATTGAGCCGAGAAACTTGTGCAACAACATGTTTAAATGTACTGCATTTTGACACAACATTGACAGCTATGAACTGCTTTATGATGGCTGGCCGTGGTCAGTGACTGGTTCCTCAAAACTGTTAGTGTTTCCACACCACTTAGCCTATACATGTGCTGACCTTTCTGCTGTGGATCCATCTATGGAGTAAGTCACATTCTGATATGTTACCCTGCTGCATGTCATGGCAAAGCAGTCAAGATCAGTGATACCATTTTCAGGGAACATCTGATGATACATTTTCAACAATGCATGCTTGTCAGCCTCATTTAAGATTGTGTGCTGGAATGGGGACAGAGGCACCACTGTACACTCTTCCAAGAGAAGTTTTTCCTGCTGACACCAAAGCACTGTGCTTTACATAAAGCACATCAGATGTGTCATCAAGTAACAAAGTTCCAGTTATTTGTGAATGCAAAATATTAGCAATTTCACCACCATATTGGCATGTCCATCTTATTTTCATAATTCCATCTGTACGTCCGTTATTTATTTTAGTTCAATTCCGTGTGGCAGCTTCCTCGCCTGTGATTGGACAATACAGATCACGTGCGGGGTCAAGGTCACGCTGAAGGTCTTGCAAGACCGCAGGAAATAAGTATCGACGTTCTCTTCCATCTCCTCATTTTTCAAAATGCATGGCGTTCTGTCTACGCTGCTTCTTGGTACGACAATGGAGGACGTCCTTATATTTCAACACCCCAGAAGCTCCTCATGAAAACGGGCCTCTCTATCGGCCAGCTTCAACCAGTCCCGCTGCAGACGAGAAGACACTGCTGGCTGCAATTAGTGAGTTATCTCCTCAGGATGATGGTGTGACGGACTTTTTGTTACAGTGAAAAAGACTAAAAATTGAGTATGCTTTTCAATGAAAATAATTCTTGTGGTGTCACCAAAATCAAGTTATAGCCTTTGTTTATCCCCCTTAGTCCACTAAAGTTCAGGGTTCACAAATAACTCCATGACAAGACAGAAGCTCACAGTCTTATTGGAGAAGTACTTGATTTGCATTTGTATGACTCACAGAAACCTCCTTTACATATGAAAGCCTGCCCTAGACCTGAGGAGAGGGGGGAGCTGGGGGAACACTGACACAGAAAGTCCACGGCAGCTCCTGGCAGTTCCCTACAGTTTTCTGTTCTGACCAAAGCCTCCTGCTGAGAGCCCTAAATTTCAAGGCACGCGGCAATATTACATGCCAGTAACTGTCGAAAAACCCGCTTTTCATGCAGTGTGTATGACTGAGTTGTGGCAACTACAGATAACAGCTATTCATACATAGTTAATGATAATCAGGTAGACCCACAGTTGCTGATTTTTAATACGGTTTTTGATCATTCTCACTTATAGGCCATCTAGCAGATGTTCTCCAGGAAGCCAATGTCCCCATCATTAGTGATGCTGTCTGCAATGCTCCTGATTACTACGACAACCAGATCACCACTAGTATGTTCTGTGCTGGCTATGAGAAAGGAGGCACTGATGCCTGTCAGGTCAGATTGTGCACATGCAGCATTTCTGTCTTCGTTTAATTTGATATGTCCTTCCTGATCTGATGTTACTGCAGTCTAATGCATTTGATTTTCTGTTATACTTACCCACACTGGGTACTTAAAATGTGAGTGCATGTCTGTTGTTTCAGGGAGACAGTGGTGGTCCCTTTGTGGCAGAGGACTGCTTGTCTAAGACCATTCGATATCGTCTGCTGGGAGTGGTGAGCTGGGGAACTGGCTGTGCTATGCCCAAGAAACCTGGTGTCTACACGAGAGTGTCCCGATTTCTGCCCTGGATATCTACAGCCATGAGGGTAAGAGTCTGGATACTCTGCATTTGATCTCTCTCTCTCTCATACACAGAGCATGAAAAACTGGCCTTGCAGCCCCATCCACTCGAGCAGACTTCCTTAAATCCCAGCACTTACATTGTTTGCAGCCTGTGACATTCGCATGTGCCATACATTAGAGTGAATCACTTGCAGGGGATGAGGCAGAAGTGTGAATATGTCTAATTAGGCTGGCTTTCAGCCAGAACAGGAGTAACTAGACTAGCTCACTGGCACTGGAAAAAAGCCACCAAGAAAAAACAAAACAAAAAACAAAGTGATTTATCATCTTCACCCTGCTCCATTCACACAGGCTTAAGTAAACACCTCCCTAATCATAAGTCTACGTCAAAGATATGTTTCAGAACAAGGTGTAGCCTGTGGACCACACTTTCCTGATTTGATTCTAGCATTTTGGTTTCAAAAAACATGTTCCAAGACCTACGGGCTGGTGGACCAACTGCAGAGATTCTCAGGCTTGTAAAACTGCAGTTAGACTTTATATTCACATTTTTCTGTGGGGTATACTATAAACAATAGATGATTATTAATTCATGGGGAAAATGTTTTTTTAAAAAACAATATTTGCAGTAGCAACGTTGATAACCTAAGAACTTGATAAAAAGCAGATATTGCAAATGCAGAAACAACTGTAACTACTGGATCGGTTGATAATAATAAAGTATATTTTTATAGCACCATCAAAATTAGCTTTACACACTAAAAAAAACAAAACAAAAACAAACAATGAAGAGTCAGGTTTGAATAAACAGGCAAATATAAAATTTAAAACAGATCATTAAAACCATAATGGACGAGTCTGGGTTTGATGGTTGCCAGGAAAACCGTACTTGTGTGACTGCATTGTGCCAAGTGTAAAGTTTGGTGGAGGGGGGATTATGGTGTGGGGTGTTTTTCAGGAGTTGGGCTCGGCCCCTTAGTTCCAGTGAAAGGAACTCTTAATGCTTCAGCATACCAAGACATTTTGACAATTTCATGCTCCCAACTTTGTGGGAACAGTTTGGGGATGGCCCCTTCCTGTTCCAGCATGACTGCACACCAGTGCACAAAGCAGGTACATAAAGACATGGATGAGTGAGTTTGGTGTGGAAGAACTTGACCGGCTTGCACAGAGTCCAGACCTCAACCCGAGAGAACACCTTTGGGATGAATTAGAGTGGAGACTGAGAGCCAGGCCCTCTCATCCAACATCAGTGTCTGACCTCACAAATGCACTTCTGGAAGAATGATCAAAAATTCCCATAAACACTCCTAAACCTTCTGGAAAGCCTTCCCAGAAGAGTTGAAGCCGTTATAGCTGCAAAGGGTGGGCCGACATCATATTAAACCCTATGGATTAAGAATGGGATGTCACTCAAGTTCATATGTGTGTGAAGGCAGTGAGCGAATGCTTTTGGCAAGATAGTGTATGTTGAATGCTTTATGGTGTCCTGAGAGGAAAAACTGGGATGTTAGAATTTTTCTGATACTTTGAGTCTCTGAGCACAGGTCAGCTTGTCATACTGTGGTAGAGAGCCATAGGACCAGGCCAAGACAGCATTTCTCTTTAATTTCTGGCCCACAATGATTGTGAAGGTTAAGCCACTGAGTATAACTCTAAATTGGCCCTCAGTGATCAAAATTTTGATAACCTCTGATCTGACTGGAAAATGCAAGATTTTATGGGTCTATAATTGCCTAATCTCACACAGACTTTAACTTTATGCAGTCTGAGCTCACTATAAGACACCAAGGATAAAATATGCAATATAAAATATATTGTACTACATAACAACTAAAAATAAAAATTTATTAATGCCCCTAACCTGGGGCGTCAGAACATCTTTTTGCTGCTTCTGAGTTTTATTTATGTGGTCGCATTCTGTCCAAATGTGGTCCACTATGCAGATGTGCACTTAGTATCAGCTTCTAGGTGTGCTCGAAGCACGGTATACAGGTTGGCGAGCTCATGGCTGTGGTAGTATGGAGGTTGATTGGAGGTAACATTTGGTCAGAATATCTTTAGGTTACAGTCACACAGAAGATGTCGTTATCCACGCTGTGATGTTCCGGACTTTCAGCGAGAGCTTCATCCAGAGGAGACATATCCGCATCATTAGGCGAGCTCATGCTGTCAAAACAAAAATGTAAACGCATGAGAACACACAGAGCGAGTATTCGCTTTAAACAGAAGAATGTGTTCGTGTTATTTTTATTTTTAAACTTACGATTCTTCAGTTTTGTAGCTACTGCAGTTTTCCTCCAAGTTCTGATGATTTATAGCTTTCTAGAAAATTAAACAGGACACGCAAGTCTTCTTTGATCAGAATTTTTCTAATCTAAGGTTCAATTCTTCTTTTTAAATCTACTTTCTAATATGGATAAAAAATTTTTTAAAAAGTTAATAAGACCATGAACCAACCTGAGGGATAAGATCGGCTTTGAAATGTCTTTTTGCCGCGTCTGGGTCGTAAGTGTTCGGAAGATTTCTGTCCGAGTCTGGTCCAATGTGAAGACGTCTGTGATGTGTAGCTGTGTATTTTGGATTAGCTTCCAGTCTAGCCTGGAGAGTTGCACACAGGTCAGTGAGTTCTTTGCTTCGAAAGGAAGGAGGCCGCACTATCCACCCAGCCACCCCCTCAACAGTGCCATCCTCCTCATCGGACATCATGTCAATTGTGACGCCCCTCCAGAAGTCCACTTCATCTGCGCTGAGAACACCCTGTCTTGCTTCCAGCAGCTGTAAACACAATCAGTACATACAATCAGTGATGTGCAAGCACTGTGCGATGATGGCTTCTCCACTAATGTAAGTGAAGACGAGTTTAACAGTTATGCCAATGCATTTAAACCAAATAACTCTTACTCTTTTCCTCCTCTGGCGACTGCGGGCTGCGGTCTTCATGGCTTCAGCCTGGGCTGCAAGGTCCGGCTGGCTGTAGCGGAAATTCCTGCGTATGGTCTCATAGTATGTTTTACAGGCAGCTGGAAAACAGTGAAATGAGCGTGCTGCAAAAATCAGAAAGTGGGAAACGGACAACGCAAAAGTAAAAAAAGTACTCACACAGAATGGCGTCTCTAGCCACGTTGTGCAAATCCGGACTTTCAGCCAGAGCTTGGACCAAATGAGACGTGACCGCCTCATTGTGAGGCGAGCTCAGTCTGTGAAATCCAGATGTTTACACGTGAGAGATCATGCATTGCCTTTTATTTTATTTTTTCCAGCAGAAACCGTGCAGCCTTTTTTTTGTTTTGTTTTTAAATCAAATCATACCCTTCTTCAGGTTTGTAGCGCTTGCGATTTCCCTTGCTGTTATGAAAACGACGCACCGCTTCCTACAAAATAAAACACCATTATTGACTTTATGAACAAACTCGATGCGCTTCTGCGCCACCGACCGTAATCCAACAGCTGTTTACAGCCAGTCAGATGTGATAGTTATTTATAGCTTAGCAGTTAGCAGTGGCTTGTCTCTCTGCCTCTTCTGCGCTTTCGCTCGGGGTGTTTGTGCGAGTATCCCTCTGCCTCCTTAATGCAAACGCCGCATACGTACCGCAATTTTGGGATTTTGCGCCCGTCTTTTCCTCTTCTCTACCATACAAGGGCGGGAGTTTACTACTACTTCTAACGCGGTCATCCTCTGGTCCATAGACTGCAGTTTTGTGTTTACCGCAGTTAGTTGCTCGTTCACATCAGCTGCAAACTGAGCCAGCTGGCGAGACAGCCCTCTCATAGCGGTCAGCAGCTTGTGGTCGGTGTCGCCGCTGTCCGGAGGAGGCAGCCCCTGTCCGTGCGGAGGTGTTCCAGGGGAGCCAGAAGCTAAACGACGTCCGGGCATTGCACGGAAAATCCAAGCCGCAAACACCCAGGTCCTAAATCGGTACAGCCTGACAACTTCTCACTAGACGAAGAATGTCATGCTCATGTGCTTATGTGAGACGCTCGTTGTGAGCGTTCCTCCAATCACGTGCAAGATCCTAGTCACATGAAGGTCTCCGTCCAATTACATGGGAGGTTAAGGTCACAGGTCCTCTGGGCCAGTTTGCCCCCACCCCACTACCCATTTGCATTTATATAGCTCACAGGATTTTAATCTGCATGTGCAGGCCTCCGCTGTACCTGGCGGCTGGGCTTCTCTGAAATGCAAGATTTCAAACTCAAGCTCGACATAAATTCCCAGCAGTTCCTGTGTTTATGTGCTGCCTGCAAAATCCTGCAAACAGTTCAGCCTGCACTTCCACTGCAAATCACACTTATTAAACTCACCAGTCATTTCATTAGGTACACCTGTTCAGCTGCTCATGAACGCAAACATCTAATCAACCAATCCCATCACAGCAACCCAGTAGAATTTAGATATGTAGGTCATAATGATTTTCTGTAGTTCAAACTGAGCATCAGAATGGGGAAGAAAGGTGATTTAAGCGACTTTGAACGTGACATAGTCGTTGGTGCCAGTTAGGCTGATCTACTGGGATTTTCTCACGCAACCGTCTCTACGGTTCACAGAGAATGGTCTGTGAAAGTGAAAATATCCAGTGAGTGGAATAACTTGCTGATTTTTAGAGGTCAGAGGAGAACAGCCAGACTTCTTTGAGCTGATATGAAGGCAACAGTAACTCAAATAACCACTCATCACAGCCAAGGTATACAGAAGAACATCTCTGAATGCACAACACACCAAACCTTGAAGCACATTAGCTACAACATCAGAAGTCCACACCGGGTGCCACCCCTGTCAGCTAATAATGAGAAGTGAGGCTTCACAGGCTCAGTAAAACTGAAATATAAAAGATTGGAAAAACGTGCCTTCTCCGATGAGTCTTGATTTCTGCTGAAACACAGAATTTGACATAAACAACATGGAAGCATGGATTCATCCTGCCTTGGATTCAGGCTGGTGGTGGTGGTTGTGTAATGATGTTGGGGATATTTTCTAGGCACAATACATCTATTTTATTTTTATATCATCCTTATCTGTACTTGAGCTGCTGTAATGTGCAAATTTACCCAAGGTGGGATCATTAAAGTTTATCTTATCTTAATATGGGTCTCTTAGTACCAACTGAGGGTCCTTTAAACACCACAGCCTACCAGAATATTATTGCTGCCCATGCCCATTCCTTTATGACCACAGTGTATCCATCTTCTGATGTGCGCTTTCAGCAGGATAATGTGTTATACTGTATATTCATGTGCATCCAGCAGACTTTGGCAGGCAGAGATTTCCTAAAGTACCATCATCAAGCTGACAAATGGATCAAATGATGTTATATGTTGTAAGATGAATAAAAATGAAGAATTTCTTCTCGTTACAACACGTAAACTTCTGTTTTTGTCTTCCCTCAGAACTATCACAATTCACCAGGTGTTCATAAAATGGCACGGACATGAGATTCCTACATTTCTATTTTTTCCACTCTTGGATAACAGTATGGACAATTCCCACAAGTGATACTGTGACTACATAGGTGCTGCGACAGAGGGAACCAAGGCTGTGATGTTCCCCTCTTGTCATGGCTTCAAATTTCCATTCTCACTGAAACATTTTACTGAGGATTTTACCAACTCTCTGAGCCTTTACAGTACCAGTCAAAGGTCTGGACACATTCATATTCATACCATACATATTATGTCTCCCAGTACTCCCAGTGCTATAAGCCTCATGCCTTTGCAGAGATAACCAGACTGAGCCGTTCAAGAGACACGAGGTTTTAAAGTTATCAAGTTAGTGAATCACTACAGTTATCAGAAAAACTACAGTGTGTAAAACTACAGTAGTACTACATTATATTTCTCAGATGATTTTTCCTTGTATTTCTCTATAAAGAAGTCACCTAAAGTAAAGTTATCAATATAAAATCAGTAAATTGCAGTTAGACCTTTAATAGCTCAGGTCTGTCTGAAGAATTCTTGATGGAATTTCAAGCATTATTTTAAGAAATTTCTCTTTATATGGAGATTTTATCTGTTCAGCCCACAGAAGTCACTTTCTTCAGTCTTGGTCTTTCTGCAGCCTCGTACTCAGCAAATCACAATGAGTGCAGAATTAGTGATAAATACTTAAAGTACTTTGGTCCTGACAGATGACTTGAGATTACTGCAAATTAATGTGTGAAGAAATCCTGGAGTTTTTTGTTTTTTTTAAAACTTAAAGCTCATAACAGTGTCATTTTACAGTTCAAACTGTACATGTGTGATACATACCATATCTTTTTATATGCAGTAGTTTGTCTTTTGTATAATAATAATTAAAAAAACACAATCATACAGATTACAGTTCCAATTTTTTAATCTTTTTTTTTTTGTTGGTGCCTTGTAAATATTAGTCAATGTCTTGTTTATGTAGATGTTTATTTGTGACATTTTACACATGTTTAAAATACTCGCTGATCTTAAGAGCCAAGAGTGCAATACCAACTATAATCATGTTATTATAAAATATGTACTTTGTAGACTTTTATACTCGTGATTTTCAAGTTTTAAACGCTAAAGGTGTCCCATCACAATAGCTGGCACAAGCTTGTAAACACTGATAGTTTTTTATTTCTCCTGTAGTCATAGGTAACACACACATACACACGCATGCACACATGCACACGCACAGACACACACACACACAACTGTACATCTTTTCAGTATCTCTTCTACAAAACCCTGAATTTATACATGATCAGAAAATATTTTTCCATATTTTACATCAAGAACATCAAAATAGATTTTATGGATCTGGATATCAATACTGTGCCTTAATAAGACTGAGTTGTTCACATTGTTAAATATATTTAGCGTTCTGCTAAATGCATTAACGTTAAAGGAACGGTGCTTAGATGATGACCAAGCAGAAAGTATTGTCGTTCAAGCAAGTCTGTTCAGTCCAATGGGACTCACTAACAATCTATATGGTTTCTATACAGCACCACCTTGTGGAATAAAATTGTTTTACACTTAAAACGTTTATGATTTGCACACTATAAATATTGTAAAATGTAATTGTTGCATTGAGTGTTGTATTGAAATAAAGCTTTAATTGGACACAGGCACTTTGTAACTGTATTCATTCATTCATTTAAATAAAATACAGTACAGAACACTTGTACAACAGAAATAACAACAGTACTCTGCACACCATGCTTGGATTGGGTCCCTGTATCCACGGGAAGGTTATCTCTGGATTAGTTTGTGATATAAGTCTCTGCTAGAATTGTCACGCAAATCTGTTTATAACAGTTTGATCAATCCTGCTGACAAACAAACAAACTCACAAAAGGAACCAATCACATCACCTTCTAGCTGATGCAATGACAGAAATGTGCAGCATCGGGCTTTTTAAAATATCCCATTCAGTATTAATTGTGTGCTTTTACAACAGCTGTGCTTTTACAACATAAACCAGTGCAACAACACAGTTGTTATAAATAACTGTCAGCATTTGAATAGAAAACATTTAGATTCTGAACATTTCAAGCCTTCTAAAAGCAACTTAGCATCAAGATCAGTGCACAGTGTGATCTCAGTTTAACCTTCCTGAATCATTGAGCTTTGAACTTAAATTATCTTAAAAAGAAGCCTTCGCATGACAAAATATCAGAAACTCAGCTGGATTTAACCACAGTGGCATAGATCACAGAGTCCTCACTCCCGCTTGCTTTGGGCCTGAGGAGAAAAAAATGACATTATCAGTGTGAGTGGGAATCAAACTGAAGCTGTCAGTGTCAGGTGTCACTTCTGTGATGACTGACTGATACCATCATCGAGGCTGTTTGAGCTCAGCTTTGTCATCATGGAGCGAGGTCATGTCTCCTGTCGCATCATTTTTAGAAATGTGCAGGTTTTAAAGATTGCAGGAGAAGATTACACAAATCACTCAGGGGCTTTTAAAGTTGATGTAAACATTAAATTGCTAACAAATTTGAGACATGGTGTTACCTTTTCCATCCTTTTTCCAACATCCTGCATACAACCATTAATATAAATGGGATTTTGAAGTTTTAAGTTTATTTTGTTGTATTACAGTTTGAGACACATGAACGTGAAGAAACCCTACAATGCTGTGAGATGACCAGGTCAGACTTTGGGTTGTAAACGTACCAGGAGTCATGTGGCCCTCTGCTAGAGTTCAGGTGATGTGGAAGGCTGGGGTCTTTGGGTCTGATGGTCACTGTGGAATAGCTAACCTCATCTTCATAAAAAGTGGCATCCTAAGAGAAACACGAGAAGTCGATCTATTTACAATTGGTCTTGTTGTGAGTGGCGGTGCTGAGCAGTCATATTTACGCAGCATTTCTTACATCATGGCGTGAGCTCCACTGTGAAGCTGTAGCAATGGCCTGAGGAGGCACAGAGGATGGAGATGTGTGGATGCTGGCATAAATTGTGTCAGGTGGCTCCTCAATGGATGAAGATCTCGATCCTGTTCTCAAGAACCTGGGATCAAATGCAGTCTGCCAGAGAGGACACACCAAAATCATCACGCTTACTTTTCAAGTTCAAGTCAGAAAGAAAAACTCATGATAACAAAAAAAAAGAAAACTGTAGGATATTTTATTTTCTTTAAATCTGAAATCATTGCTGTTGTGTGTGCTACTGATTGCGATCGCCCCAAAATCTGTGTGTAGCTGACAGATTAGAGGTTAATCAGTTATTTAAAGATATTTGTTGCATGTACTCACTTTCTTGGTTGCACTGGTCTTTGGTTTCTTCCTATCATGACCACAAAATTAAAAACAAAAATTCAACAGTTAAATATGGAAAACCTTTAATGCAACTCAACTCAGAACAGAACGTTCTTTGCTGCACAGGCACGTTGCCACATGTTTTCGGGAAGTTGTTATGTAATGATGGCAAACACAGCTAGGTAAGTGGAACATATATATATATATATAAAAAAACCCTGCCTTGCAATTTTTTTTTAACATAACTAACAATCAGACATCTCTTTGCAAACACAATCAGCAAAAAATCCATGAAAGTCATTTTATGTGTAATATTAGCCTTCTAAACTGATATTAACACTTAATGCTCCCTACCCTACAAAACACCAAGTAAAGGTTTACCCATTCTCAGTATAATAATAAACTGTAATGACTGATGCGTTAAAACTGGCAGCATAAGGGAAATTCAGATGACACACGGGGTGCATGTTAATGCTCATTACAACATGAGGTAAGACATTTTAAAAAGTTATGCAACATGTGAAAAAGGATGCAATAACTGTATAATTACACATTTTTAAGTCAGTGGTTAAGTGCAAAAAATGACATGAGTCATTAACTCTCACTAAATCTTTCCATCTCTTACTGACTCACCAGAACAAAAGAAGTGCCACCACCAACGCCACAAAAAGAAAGACTCCAATTCCAGCCAAGAGGGCGGGCTGACCTCCTGAGGAGACACACACAGTCGGCTTGGAAATTAAAGAATAGAGGAAACTTGACATTAACTTTTCACAACAAATTAAGAGGCTGTGGCATTTTGCACAGATTTTCTTTTGAAGATACAACAAGCAGCCTTCATCAATAAGTGGTTCCTACCTTGCTGCTTTTCCTTCATGGACAGCAGCACCTCGGCTGAGTTGCTTTCTCCCAAACTGTTCCTGACCCGGCAGAGGTACAGTCCAGTGTGGGACTCTTCCACAGAGGGAAGTGAGAGCACTTGCCCTGAGCCCACCTGGAGCATGGAGCTGGAACTATCAGAGTGTACCATTTTGTACCAGGTGTAGTTGTCTGCTGCAGGGTTAGCAACACTGCTGCAGGTCAGATTGATGCTGCTGCCCTCAGCAATATATTGTGGATCCACTGAAACGGAAATGTTCATCGGACGGTCTGAAAAAGCCCAAAGATTATCTTTGTTAACAGATTTATTCTAAAAAAAAATGTGATCAACGATGAGCTGTTCACAGCCTCCTCTCCTTTATGGGCTAAATCTGAAGAGACGCATTACAGCTAAAATAGTTTTAAACAATAATGTCAGACAAAATTGGACAGTTATGGCCTATACCCCTTCAACTGAGGGTTGCATCAGCTGAAAGGATTGAGGGAACTAATGAGCATTCATTAGACTCATCGTGCATCTGTTAGGATAAGACTGGAGACTTTCTGCCCAAATAATTTCTAGAGATGATCCTTAAATTAGGATTTGGCACTTCATGAAGGATACGTTTTGTGAATAATTGGGTGTTAAGTCATTTCCCTTTTAAGTTGATCATGATGAATTAGATGAATGTGCTGTACTGTACAAAGTTGAAAAAAGATTAATCAGCATGTACATTTCATCAGCACTTCCCTCAGCCCTGAACTTTGTGCATCGTGTTCTGACTGAAATTTTTGAGACATTGTGACAGCAAGCAGACAGGAAGCTGTAATATCTGTCAGATGGGAATGTCCTCCTTTGACCTGACTGACACTGTTCTTCCCTCATGATTGTGTGTAATTACCCTGCGAGTAACAAAGATATTTCTCGACACACTCACACCTGACATCAAGGTGAACCTCGGTCGAGTTAATCAAATCGATGCCCCTCCAGCTGATCTTATTCCAGCCCTGACAGTAGTACCGTCCTCTGTGGCTGGGCAGGATGTCAGAGATCATGTATTTCTGCCCTGAACTGATAAGCTGCCCGTCCTTATACAGTCTGTATTCGTTGTGTGCCACAGGAGGGTTGGCGTCGCTGCCGCAGGTGAAAGTCACTGTGCCTCCACTGATGATGTCACCTGATGGACTCACTGACAGCGTTACTTCTCTCGGAGCATCTGTTTTAGAGGAGATTAGGAAGGGTAACCAATGAATGATAAGCACTGACTCCGTCATAATGATGGATACAGCGCAGAAAGATTCTAGTAATTTCTTTCCCCTTTTCTGTTTTTTGGGACTAATTTTAAAAAGCCATATAAAGCCTCCTCTCTCATCCTGAAGCTGCACAAGTGTGTGTTAATGTGTGTGTCTTGATTTTCTCGTGGATATTGTTCAAGTGGAAAATCTGTTGCAAAAGAAAAATGGATTTCCTAAAGGTCTTAATTAATTTTTTTTTTTTTTTTTTTACCAAGCAGACATCCTAACAGGACAATAATCCCATGATTTACACAGAACTGTGAATGCTGAAAAGAAAAACCATCTAGTTGGTAAAGTCAACAGTGATGATAGCAGCAAGAACAACAAAGCGATGGAATAAAGGCTTCACTATTTGGGTTGTAGTATAAAGTAATAGCTATAGGGTAAAAGGTGCAATAGGTCTGAGCCAAGACATTAAAGGGATTGCAAAACATGACTGCTGTCTTATTGGTTCTGTGTATTAGAGTCCTTTAAAGGCTGTGCCTTTGTCCAGTAATAGTGTTCATGCTGTATAAAGGGTATCCTCATCTGACAGAAGTGCAGTTCAGAATGCAGATGTCTGATGCACTCAGCACAGACTTTAAACAGCCTTTATTTAACCTGTTATAATGGTGATATAATGCGTCCAACTGAAAATTGTGCAGTGAAGTCACAGTGAGCCAGTAGGTGTAACATGCTCTGCCTCCTCAACACCGCCTCCAGGCAGCTACCTCGCCAAAGCCAAATGGAGGACTTCCAGCAGTGAGAACATGTCTGATAAGGAGTGCTGCATGTGAAGTGATTCTGATTCTCCAAAAATGATTCTAATCAGTCATATAATCACAATCAGTGGAGTGATCAAATGAATGCAGGTGTTAACTGTGGTCCAATTTCAGCAAATACATAATTGGTATTTACAAAGGGGAGATTCAAATAGAAGGGAGCAAACAGTTTTGGGACACACTGGGAAGCTGAATCCCTGTGACAACTGGCTTTCTTCACAGGAGACACAAAGAAAAAACACAGCCTTAAATAATAAGTTAATTATGTGAGAATTACATTTACGCTGCTCCAGCTGCAAGTTTGGGGTATTGTGCATGCCAGCTCACTTCCATGGCAAGTGGATAGAACAGAGCCACGTGTGCAGTGCAGAGCTTTGCAGTATGTTTTGTCAACTGTCTACTCACATTGAACATTCAGAGCCACAGGTGCAGATCTGACTTTCTCCTGTCCCTGGACTGCACAGTAATATCTCCCAGCATCCTCTCTCCTGGCTTGGAAGGCCGGACTTGTTACAGGCTGCCCGTCTCTGAACCAGATAATGTCTGTAGGTTCACGACAGCCTGACACGCAGGTCAGCCTGACATGATCTCCCTCTGTCACAGTGCTTGGCTGGACAACGGTGGTCAGCTCTGATGAAGAAATATGAACACATGAATGTTTGCTAAAATTATCTAATGATAAATTTTCTTTTACTTAGTCATTACCTCTCACAGATAAATACATAGATTTCCTACTCCTCCATTTGTTCAGTGTTGTCATAAAACTAAAATAGTAATTTCCTTCATCGTCATGTTGCACATCATTGACCTTCAGTCTGCAGTCCCCGTGGTAGTTTCCCACATATTTAAAGTGGTCTGGAGGTGAAGGAAGTCCTTGAAGGGGAAAAAATGTCCACCTGCCAGATACATGCAAGAGTTTTGACCAAGCGACTGATGTCACAATGTGACCAAAAGGGTAGTCGTATTCACAGTTTATAACTACTGATGCTCCTTTCAAAGTGCAGTGATTTTCAGAGGTCACGCTCCAGTCTCCACTCCAGACACCTTTGGACAAAAATGAAGAAGAAAAATGTACTCACATTTAAATTTTTCTCTTTCCAAACTGTGTGAAAGGTATTAACTGTCAAAAATCTGAGCAGAATTTGCGTTGCAGTTCGATCTTAGTTATCACATTTCCTGCTTATGTGATTAATTAACACATCTCCTTACCTGGGATTATTCCCAGAATGATCAGGATCAAGCTTTCCATTATTTGAAGTTTACCTAAAACAGCATGACACAGGTCACAGTCCAAAAAAGTGTCCAAAAATTAAAGAGCAAATAAGGATCAGTGCATGGAAGTCAAAAGTACTCACTAGCTGAATCTAAGTGACGCGTTGCTTTACACATTCTTCATTTTTGTGGTTTGAAAAGCAGAAGAGGAAGGGCATCCTATCATTGCTTCCTGTCACGCTTTCACCATGCTGATTATGTAAATTTAGAAAGACTCACATTTTAAAAAATTGATATCAACACATATGAAAATTTGTGGTATTTGGGATGTGATGAAAACCAGGCAAGTACATCATATATACACATCCATACCTGCATACATACATGCGGTATGGTCACACAGCTTAGAGCGCCTATACTGTAGGGAAAACAGAGTAAATGCTCAGTAACTGATAACCTACTCTGAGTTTATCCCTCCTTGCATTATTTTCCAGGGCCACTATGGGAGATATTTAAGTCCTAAACTCTTTCTGATTTGCGCATGAAATATATCAACAGTCCAATGAAACACTCAGTGTTATGGATAAAGGAGCTCCACGGGAAGTTTGAGCTCCTGAAAGACACAAAATCCAAAGGTGAGAAAAAGTGAGGAACTTGATGCTGAAGGATCAATTTGATTTGACATCTGATTACAAATATCAAAAGACAAGAGGCCTGTTGCATGACAGTTGGCCTTCCTTTGGACCCACTCAGTCCTTCTGAACAGCATATGCAGAATGTGTTGCTTTTATGAAGATCTTGGAATATGTATTAACAGCATGGTGTACACCCTTCTTATTTTATGAGGCTTAAAAGTTTATTATATTCTTTTAAAACAGAGCATTCTCTTTGTTTTAGTTAAAAAAGAAATACAAATCTGTACAGTTTCACCAACTTCTTAATACAGTTTGCAGCTTCTTTTTCGGCAGCATGTAATGAACATTTGGGTCTTTTCTCATTTCTGTCCTCCTGCCTGTGACCCAGAAATCAGTGTCAGTGGTGTAAACTGCCGGGTTATACAAACTGTGATAACGACTCTACAAAAACCTATTCATTTGCATCCATTAGATGCTTTAATTATTTAAGATGATAAACTTTGAATTTCATTAACATCACTTTAAAGTGAGTGCTCTGACGTGAGGATTTCTCATTTGCTCAGTGCTTGCTGCCTCATATCTTCTCTCCTCGATCCACCAAGGAAAGGAGTCAAGGATGCAGGGTCCGAGAAATGAGGAGAGGGGCTGGCAGTCAAATGCCGACCAGAAATGTCTTTGTCCACTAGGTGGGGCTATCAGTCTGTATAAATAAAATTGGAGAAAATGCACCAAGAGAGACTTTTAAACCAGTGATGTCTTCATAAACATTTTTGCTCCAAGTGGAGCGCTTTGATGACCTTTGAAATGTTCTTCTGATACTTCTGTTTGTAGCTGCCGCTTGGATTGGTATGTGGATTGTTTTTAATCTCGCAGACTTTTAACTTTAAGTATCAAAAGCAATACATTTTATGAGCAAGTGTTCATGACTCAGTCGGATTTGTGGTACTTGTATTTAACCTAAGTGAATTATGCAGTATATTCCGTCCATCCATTCTTATCCCGTTCAGCTGTTCAGAGTCGCGGGGGGCGGGGCGGGGGGGGAGCCTATCACAGCTGACATAGGGCGAGAGGCAGGGTACATCCTGAACAGGTTGCCAGCCTGTCACAGGGCCAACACAGAGAATACAACCATCCACACTCACATTCACATTATGGGCAATTTAGAGTCATCAATTAACCTAACCCAGTAACTGCATGTCTTTGGACTGTGGGGGGAAACCCATGCAGACAAAGAGAGAACATGCAAACTCCACACAGAAAGGACCGGGCCAAGGTGGAGTCAAACCCAGACCTTCTAGATGTCATTCTAGCTGTGACATTCACACCACCGTGCTGCCCATGCTGCATATTGTGGTTCTCAAATAAATCATGCCCATATGATTTCCCCTCCTCTCTGCTGCATTCATCTCCAGTACCTTCAAATTTTAATGTTGCTTTAAGGTACTATTTTGCCGCGTGTCCAGCTGGATGATTGTAACTTCTTGACTTGTATGGTTTCTTAATGTTATCTTCATTGCGCACATTGCCCCACTGAACATTTCAACTGCAGCTCTGCAGCAAAAGAAGGCAGGTTATCGGCACATTTACTGTCACAAACGGTTTCTGATCTTTTATAGACTAAAGCTCCAGGAAGTGATTGTGATGTTATGTATGATAAGAAAAAAAAGCATCAAAATTCAGCAAGAAAAATGTGTCGACTCATTCACAAACAGTGAGCGGGCTTATGCAGAAATGTGTGTAAACTGTGTGAATAAATCTGGGATTCATCACTACCTTCTGAAATTTGTTTGTACTTTATGAACAAACATAGAAGTGCTTCAGCAGAGCCAGCTGTCTTAGAAACTTTATTCACACTACTGCCACTACCACTACTACTACTACTACTACTACTACTGCTGCTGCTAGTAGTATTTCTTTTTGTTCATCATTTGCAGGTTTCCAAAACACCATGAGCCAAAAGTGCTCAGAATTAAAATTACATGTATAACAATAAGGTATCATATTGCATGCAAATAACACATAAAGGTGAACACTCTGACCTTTTTGTTAACATATTCTAATAAGCATTGTTGTATCAAATCTGATCTCATCTTAAAGTATTTGGAAAATTACATACAGTTCTACAGCTAGTTCTTGACACTGTCTCACCTACTCTCAAGAAAATGGATGTTTTTGTGTTTCTGTTGGGCTGATATATCCTTGTCCTCCACCTGTTTTCATCTTTTCTTATGGTCTATTTCTCTTATTCTCTTTTTTTCATATCAAAAGATGTGCAAATGTGCACTTTACAGTTTGACGTTTGTGATCACGAGGGATAAAGCAGTTGATAAATCGACAAACAGACCTCAATAGATACCTTATTTACATTCTTGTGAGAGTTACTTGTTGGGAATATGTATTATTTTATTGGAAATTATTTTATTTATTTCACAGAGAAAAAGAAGCAGACATGCACAATTTATGGATTTTATTCTTCTTCTGTTTAACAAACTGCAACAGGTCATTTGCATTATTGCTGGCTCTAAACAAAAAAAGCAAAGACTGATTTGATATAAGTCAAGCTCTATCAACTGGATAAACATCAGAATTTACTGGAGAGGCTCATTTGGTCTGGGAACCCAGCAGTCTTAAATCCTGCATTTCCTTCATACATGTCAAAAAATGATCATCTCTGCAAATAATAAAGTACTAACAGCTCATATTTTGTCATTTGCATATCCATGGTTGAAAATTCCCTTGTTAAGTATCAATGAAAAAGCAACACCAGAAATATTGCAACTTGCATCATGGATACGAGAGCAAGCAGAATGCTATTCAGTGTTATTGCTGTTAAGATGCACAGGAAGAAACAGAAAAGACGGGCAGAAAAGTTAGGAGCTGGACTCCTGAACACATGCAGCTCTTGTGGTGAATCTGATATCCAGCAGAGTTTCTGACCCAGAACGGTGCACAGTGTGACCAGGGTGAGTTTCCTGTTGCTCAGGTGGATAGAAGCAAGTGATTTGTTCAAATCAGGCCAGCTGAAGCGTCATTCAGCTAAGGAAGAAAATGGGAGAATAGAAGAGATTGAAATGCAACTATTAACCTGCATGTTCACTCCATGTGATATAAGTAGGGAGCATTTCAGGTTAGGGAAAAGCAACAGCAAGCCTCAGCTGTGCTGCTGGGTTTTTTTCATATGAAGAGCTGTAAGTGACTTACCCGAGGCTTCATCATTCTGATCAATGGTGATGCTGGGGCAGTAAAGTGTAAACAACTTTGGTGGAATCCTTTGGTTTTTTATCACCACCCACTGGCAGGTTGTGCACCTGCACCTGATCTGTACTACACGGACAGTAAACAGGAACCACATCAGTACAACGGTCTAAAGGTTAAAATATAAAGCAATCACAGACCGAGGCTGTGGGTCTGAATGTTGAAGAAAAAAAGGAGGAAGAAGAAAGATGGTCTGTGAAAAGGACAGAAAATATGGGAAGAGATATGCAAGTATGCTGTACCTGGACAACCTGGAGTAGTGCACAGTGATGTAGTTGGAGGCGAGGCTGCAACTTTGAACTTCTGTGATTGGTGGTGCATCATTCAGAGGAACAATGGAGGGATGGGAGCTGTCACTCAAGTCCTCTGGTTCCTCCTGCGCGCGCACACACACACACACACACACACACACACACACACACAGTAATGCATCTCAAACTCAAAAACTGCATTTCTCTTCCACAGTCATGCGTGTGCATCATACAGATTTTCTCACCAGTATGTCGCACATCTTGCCCTTCCTCACTGGGAAGGTGTGTTCAGCTGACTCATAGAACACCGTGTCAGCTTCCCCTGATGGACTCTTCACGTGACGCAGATGCAAAAACGCACACCGAGGACAAAACAGATAATTAAACTTACAGCAAAAAAGGAAGAGACTGAATAATTCTGTGTCTGATCAAAACTGACTACACAAACATTACCCTACCTTGTTTGTCACTTCTAGTGACTCTGTGTCTACTCTGTGCATGTTCTTACTGGGAAGGTAAATATAAAAGAATGGTTATCAAGTGACAACACCTACCTCAAAACAAATGTAAATAAGCCATAGGAAAAAACTTATATATGTAAGAACACGAAAATCAGTAATAGTGATGTATAAATAGCAGTGCACTTCCTGTCACCTGATCATAACGGCCACGGTGAGAGTGATGAGTCCAGCAGACACGCCCACTGCTGAAGCCAAGGCAATGACCTTTAAACGACCTGCCAATGGAAGGATTACAAGGGTTATCAGAGTGACTGGAGGGAGAGGAAGAAAAGAGCTAAAACGATAGATGTAGCTGATTAAAAACAGAAGTGCACCAAGATAAAAAAAAAAAAAGAGCATTAGAAATAAAAATAGAAACTGTATGTGACTAAAGAAGGAAAGAGCAATGCATCAGCCGTCTAGACTTTAGTCTTGTGTTTCCAGTTCTGATTTCCAAACCTAACTCCACTTCTTCGGCTGTCTAGACTCAAAGAGTCGTTTTCCACAGCACCTCATCACCTCCTCCTCCCCCTTATAGTGAGAGGTCTTTATGTGACTCACCATGACTCATAGAAAAACAGTCAGAAATCATGAGACCATATACAATGAAGACCAGAGCCTGTGATACTGACAGGAAGGTTTCATCACTATTCAGACAAAGGGGAAATCTATCCAAACATGTCCTGTGGTAAAATTGCTGATATTTACTCAAAGCCTTGTTGAGTCTGAGCCTGATTGTGTGTTAAAAGTGAAATGATCCCCCAAATTACTGCAGTTCATCCAGAGGAAGTGTGTACTTTATACATGTGAGGACACAGTTTCTTGACTTTCCAATGTTTTGTTTTTTCCAGAGCTCTCATTTTGATGATTTCTTGGTACTTCCAGAGATTAAGGTCCTGGACTGAAAAATAATACTGGAGCTAGTGGATCACCAAAGTGTCTGCATCCTCTTAAGAACACTAATATCTGTACAGAATTTCATAATCAGTCTCCAGCAGTCACAACATTTCCTTCTCAGCACTGTTCCCCACACCTATCCTTATCAGCATCCAGTAGAAAGACATGCAACAAATGTGAACGACACAAAGGTGGCTATGCACGAATGCATTCGTACCTCTGACTCTTACGGTCAGGACTGGAGAACTGTGGGCTCCCATTCGATTCCTGGCCTCACAGTAGTACTGGCCGCTCGCACTGGGGCCAACCTCCGAGATGGTAAAGACAGGACCAGACTTAGTGACCCAAGCTGCATGATAGAGCAAAGAAAAGGAGATTCTTCTCATGTATGCTGCAAGACAAATTCATATAACAAACTGCCTGAGGCAGCTCCAACAGGTGGAAATGCTGCTTTTGTATAAATGGTTTAAAAATGCATTATTATATGGAGTCAAATGATGTGCAAACCTTTCTTTCTTCTTAATTTTTTGGACAACAAATAGATACACAAAAGAGGACAAGAGCAAAATAAGGCTTTGCTAACAACAAACAGGTACTGCTGGTTATTTTGTAACATTAATCCTGAGTAGAACCACATTTTCACGATGCTAACATTGCACAGAGCCTCCATCCAGAGCTAAACGGTGCCACGTGAAGTTATCCACTGCTGGGTTAGCCTGAGTGCTGCAGGTCAAAGTCAAAGGTCGGCCGGCATCCACAACACTGGAGGGACGAGCTAGAACTGATGTGTTCTTTGGGGGGTCTTGATAGAGAATGAGAGAGAATTAGGAAAGCAGTCAATTTTTGTTTCATACATAAAACGCAGCAGGAGAACAAGCAGAGAAGCTTAAAGGCTGGCATGCATACCAGATGGAACTTTTGATAATACAGCATACAGCATTGTTCACAAATGCTCAAAGAGAAGAAAACTCCTGAACAACACATTCATTACTTACACAGTACAGTGAGAGTAGCGACAGGCGAGGTTTGGTATCCTAATGCGTTTGAAGCTCTGCAGTAGTACTGACCAGCATGGTGAGCACGTACAGATGGGAACGTGAGGTTCTGGAAGTTACCTTTAGATATCACCTGGTCACCTATGATACGAAACCATGCATACCTGTAGGAGAGAGGTAATTATGATGGCACAAATAAAGCAATCCATGGGACCAGGCACAAATAAAGCAATATTAAATTCAATGACTGAGAGCACTGGCTTCTGTTTAGGTGAATAAATATGCAAACAGCATGGTTTGAAGAATGAATTTACATCATTTCAATGTGATGGCAAGTCACAAGAGATTGATGGGAAAAATATGCAACAGAATTATACATCAGTGCTGCTGCACCCTCGTACCTGTTGGCAGGAGGGTTTGCAAGGCTGATACAGCTCAGGTTTACAAATGAGGCTTCTCTGATGTCCCCTCGAGGACTCACCAGCACATGGGTGTTCTTTGGAGAGTCTAAAGAAACAGACAGACCACAGTCAAAAAAAAAAAAAAAGAAAAAAAAAGAAAAATGGTGCTATTATTTATAAAGGTTACACAAATCCATAAAACTACCAAATCAAACACGCAGAGCAGCCAAAATTATTTCTTTTTAAAACTGTGATTATCAAGTTTAATCAAAATAGGAACATTATGAAAAAAAACAGGCAGTCGAAACTGAGTTCCTGTTCCTGTATCCATGTGATGTCCACTTTAAAATTCCTTTTATCTCGCTGAAAATAGAAATGTTGCTTAATCAATTTAACCCAGACTGCCCTCTGACAGATTTACTCAACATGAACTAGAATAAGACCGAGACTAGAATGACGATTGACAGAAAATGACATAAAAATGAAATCTATTACTAAACATATGGTTTTGATTCTGAGCTGTGGGGCAGACACTCCCTGCGACACCAATAAAAACAAGCAACAAACTCACACGTGACATTGAGTAGAAGCGCTCTGGAACGATCCGTTCCCAGTGAGTTACGTGCCACACAGAAATATTCTCCTCTGTCTGTGTACTTGAGGTTGGACAGGTGGAGCTGGGGCCTGAAACTATCTGGGATGCTTCCACTCTCCATGTCTGGAAAACAGACAAAGAAAGATCTTTCAAACTTTAAGTATACATGTCTTATTGTACACCACAGCTAGTTTGGAGCTTTCTACAAACTATAAGAGGGCCTCCTCTTGACCAGCTACAACATTTTATGTAGCCATCATCAACCAGTTAGTCCACCCATCTCACCCAGCTCTTGAATGTGGACACTGAATATTCAGCACAATCATTCATCGCTACAAACACAGGCAGACAGACCGTCCCACACCTTTGAACCAAGCAAAGCTCTCGACAGGCGGAGCTGCGTCGCTGCTGCAGGTCAGAGTGACGGAGCCGCCCTCTGATGCCTCACCTATGGGAAAGACTGTGATGGAGGTGTAACGAGGACCATCTGGTGAACATGAGAGAGAGAGAGAGAGAGAGAGAGAGAGAGAGAGCAAAGAGCCAACTCCATTTCCAAAAAAAATGTGAGAAGTTGTGTTAAATGTAAGTCTAGCAGAATGAAAACCCCGTATTTAACTGAAAACAGTACAAAGACAACAAATCAAATGTTGGAACGGTCACATTTTATTGAATATGCTCTCAATATGAGAATTTGACCCCAACAGGATGTATGCATCATATCATATGTTTGGGACCCGAGGAGTTGCTGTATTTTATTTTTCTTTTTAAATAAAAAGCTTTTTTTCTTTTATTTTCCTTGATATAGGGTTTCAGAGGCTCAACAGTTCATGGCCTCTTCTGTTATATTTTTTGTTCCATGAAACTCAAAATGTTTTATGAGACTGCAGGTAAACCAGTTTAGAACCCGAGCTCTCTTTTTCTGCAAAACCATGCAGGACATGTAGAGTGTAGTTTGGCATTGTTTTCCTGTAATAAGAAAGAAAATTAATTAATTTGGTTGGTCAAATTTTGGAAAAGTTCTTTAGTCATGAAATCATTTCCACCAATGCAATGCAACCTTGGGGGTTGGTTTTCAGCTTTGTCCCTTAAGATATTTTCTCTGGATTCTTGCATTGGAAAACAATATTGTGAAATTATTGAACTATTTGCCCACACTATATTTTATTCTGAAAGACTCAGCCTGTTTGGAACGATCTTTTTCTACCCATTATTGGTTAGCCTCATTAGCTGTGTTGCCTATTTCCAGTCTTTTTTTTTATTTTATTAATTTTAACATGGATATGTAGTCTTTCTATAATGTTGAATTAAATATGGTGTTTAGATGATTCATAAATCAATACATTCTGTTTAGAGTTACTTTGCAAACAGCATCCCAGGGAATCTGTACACAACTGAACATTTATCAGGACCAATAACAGGCATATACGCGCTAGCAGAATGTTTAAAGTTCAACAGCATCTGAAAATGTACCTGCTGATGTACGGTGACACAAGCTTTACTTTAATCCACTGCATACTTTTTTTTGCACTTTTCAGAAAACATATGTGCTGAGATCCTCTGCTACAACTCAGTGGTTTATTGTTTTATTTTCTAACAATAAATAACTTTGCATAAATATGTGTGTCCAACTATTCCAGATGCACCCTCCCACATGGCTGTAAAATGCTAAAACATTAACTGGAAGACGTGAAAAGCTTTCAGGGTTCGTTAGCTGAGGTTGCTTACGTCCCAGAGCCAGTGAGAGGGATGGAGACTGTACATTCTGGGGTGGGATTGGTCGACAGGTGTATGCTCCAGCATGCTGCTGGTCGTAGCGGTTAATGATCATCCATTTCTCATGAGAGCCAAGGTTTAGCCCATTCCTGTGTGCACAACAACACATAAGAGCTATACTTGATAAAGTTCTAACTTTCCTCTAATAACAGTTGAGAGATATGTATTGTGGGCACTGTGTACATGCACATTCACATACCTATATAGTGCAAGGCTCCTTCCTGGGGCAGCACATCCTCTGGCCTGGCAGCCCACAAACACTGTCTCTCCAAAGCCGAACATGTTGCCAGGCCTGGCTGGATGCACTTGGACCTGGAGGTCTGAAATGCAGCTTTTAAGACCTTATTACATAAACAGCATCACAGCAGCCTTAATTTGTGTGGACCTACCTGTTACAGCCAGAGCAATGGTGTCAGGAGAGGTCCATCTCCCCAGTGGCTGATCCGTCTCAAACCTGAAGTGATACTGGCCCGCATCGCTCAGCTTCACACTGCGTATCTGGACTGAACAGCTGGAATAGCTACCCCCAAAATAGCTGGAACATAGAATTAAATTAAAACCCACGATTTCTCTAAAATTATGGAAAATTTCACACCCATAATTTCACTTTAATGCATCTGTGACGTGCAGGTCCTCCCACCGTGTGCGTCCACGGTACGATAGGCTGATCTGGTTTGGGTCGGTGTGGTGGGTGAACTCCCTGCGACCCTCAGCAGACACACGGAACCACATGACACGCGTCACAGTGTGACCTGTGATCACAGAAAATCAGAATAAAACTGTTCAAATTAAAAGGAAAATTATGAAGATCCTGTTGCTGGAAGAAAATAAAATTTCTTCCATACCTGATGGGTAGTCATAACGACAGGGCAGAGTGACAGTGGTTCCTGCCCACACACAAATCTGCTTCCTGGAAAATGACACACTCCACCTGCTCTGAGAACCTGCAGGAGATCCAAGCAGGTGTAAGATGGACAATTTTAAGAGCACACTCAGAGTCAAAAGAAAGCCTACAAAATCAATGTTTATGACTCACCATCTTATCTATTTTTTCCCACCAGTCAGAGGCTGATTCAGATTCCTAGCTGTATGAGCATCTACTTGCTATTACAGGCAAATATTTCAGGCCATTTCACACAGGCTCCTCTAAGTTGAGTGAATACATATTTGGGAACTAAAAGAAGTGTAAATCTCAACAACCCACAAGTTAGAGTGACTCCTCGGAGGGAAGGTTGTCAAACCACAGTCCTCAGTTCGCCGTTCAGAGTGACACATAAAAGTGAAGCAGTGTAAATGTGGCTTGATGTGCAGCCATTGTGACATCCTGTGCTGCTAACTGCCTGCCTGGCTGACTACGTTGCACAAAAGGCAATCAATACTTATAAATAACCTGAGCGTAAAGGCAAGGACACCTGGCTGCAGAAGGTTCTGTGCAAAATAGATCTTAGAAGTCAGTCACTTATGTTTTCAGTGCAGTCACTTGATGTGCATGTGATACACTTTTAAACAACAACAACAAAAAAAATCTGTTTAATCTTTACTAAAATAAAAAATAATGTATCTAATAATTAATCTTAAAGAATGCAAAACAATTTTGTTTACTCCCTGGTTCATGCACAAAATGAAAGGAAAAAAAATCTTGTTTCTCTTACCTGGTAAAGATGTAAGGATGGTGCCCAGAACTAACACACCTGCCAACATCTCCGCTGACACGAGCGCTGTAATGTCACCGGAGAAGGAGAAAAACACAGGGGGACGGAGAGATAAATACATACCACAGCTATCAAAGTAAAAACCGTCTAGCTGAGTAGATGTGAAGTACTCACCTCTCAGAGGGTTTGCTTTCACCTCGGTCAGTCAAACAGAGAGTTGTGGGATGTTTGCGAGCCTGATAATGATGGCGGTGATTTTTATAGTGATGAGAGTTGCATGCTGATCTGAATTGACTGGTGTGAGACGGCAGGAGGAGTGGAAGGGGGCAAAAGGAGGAGGAGGAGGAGGACAGGGAAGAAGAGGAAGTAGAAGTGTTTTTTTTTAAAAAAGTAGCCTCAACTTTCTCTTCAGCCTTCAGCTTTTGAACAGTTTCTATTTTCACTTTTTCCTGCCATACCTATTTCTCCCCTCATTTTCTGAAGTATTTTTTTTAAAAAATTCAGTTCATGTACAATATTGTGCAAAAATCTCAAGGTATCCCTCATTTCTTTACATTTTTCTAGGAAAATGGGAAATAGGTGAAGTGATTTATTGAAAGTAATGCAAATATACATGAGAATAAAGTATATAAGCCAAAAACAGAATTTGTACAATTTTAACAAGCTTGAAAGTCAATATTTGGTATGACCACCTTTATTCTTCAGTACAGCCTGAACTCTTATAGTTTCTTTAAGTCTTCAGGAATAGTTTTCACAGCTTCTCAAAGGACATTTAAAGCTCTTCTTTGGACGTTGGCTTGCTTTTTGTTCTGTTCTCTATCAAGATGATCCCACACTGCTTCGATAATGTTGAGGTCTGGGCTCCGGGGAGGTCAATCCATGACTGATGGTGTTCCAATGTGTGTTTTTGGGTGGGTTCTAGCCTGGTATGATTTTACTGCATTGGCAGTGTGTCTGGGATCATTGTTATGCTGACAAATGAAGCCAGTGCCAATCAGACAATTTCAAATTTGGATTCATCACTCTATCAGACCTGTTGCCACTGATTTTCAGTCCAGTTATTGTTTAATGTGGCATTTCTCAGCCTTTTCTGCCTGTTTCCCTTCCTCGAGAATGGCTTCTTGACAGCCGCCCTTCCACTGAGACCACTTCTGATGAGGCTTCAGTGAACAGTTGATGGATCAGCTGAAGGGCCAGGTGCATCTCTCAGGTAATGTGTCAGGGCTTTGCTGTTTTTCCCCCTGTTTCTTTCCATTTCTAAAGACACAATTTGTTTTGTCTGTTATGTGATACAACACTGGTTCAACCCTTGAGTTAGGTAACCTTTTTCCTACTTTAATGAGTCATAGGTCAGTGTTAAGTGGCTTCACAAACAAACAAAATAGTGTTTATCTGAAAATGGTCAGGTACAAGGACCAGACTGAAAATGAGTAAAAAAGCAGTCAATGTGCAAAGAAAAACTTGGACAGATCTTCAGAAGCCTGGAGAACTATTGCTCACGACCCCTTTATAACTGAAAAGAAAGTCTGGGAAGCACAATATGATTCTCATATGCTCAAAATAATTCTAATCATCATCATATCAGCACCATCAATGTTATAGTGCAGCATTTGGGGCAAACACCTTTGCTTATGTTCGTTGTTCTTGGGCGTTAGATGAGTTTGACTGCTCTGATGTGTGTTCATTAAACGCAAAGCTGGGGCGTTAATGGTTTTTCCAACACACCAGTCTTTACGCCACTATTATACTTTCTTCATCGACGAGAACGCAGCTCTGTCTGGTTCCAAGAATGGACTCCACTTGGGTCCAAGTGACATAAATCTTATGTGTGCGGACGTCCACGTACCATCCAATTTGTCGCGACCACTGCACAGCCAGGGCCAACTGCACATGCTTCCTTCGAACAGACTAGAAAGCAGCATAATAAGAGCAGCTACTCGTCTGCGGTATCTGCAGCTGTCCATGTGCGTCAGCAAGGAAGTGGAACCTCAGCCTTCACCTCAGTTCCTGCTGTTTCTGCTGGCAAGTGTACTTCAAAGCAATATTCTGAAACAAACAGGTCATTAATAAAACAGTAAGACACAGTAGAAGCTAATTTCAGTTTTTGTTTTGGTGTCTACCAATCGACCTCAGGTTATTTATATGCTGAACGTTCCACTAGCCCTATGCTAAGTTTTGCCTGTTTTCTGTTTCGTGCTGAGCGGGTAATGCACCGTCAGTTTATCAGATTTCTACTGGGAAAAAAAAAGAGCGCTGATAAGAACAGAGACACTGAATCTCTGTGAGCTGTCTGTACGAGAGACACCTTCCACAGATACATATTTAACCCACTGCTGAAATAAGATTAACGCAGCATGTTGATCTTGCACACATAATATCCAGCGATCTGATTTATTGCAGCGCAAACGAGAAAGTCGTCACTCTGACGCTGTCACAGACTGGTGCAAATGCTGCCCATCCTGACTGATGAATGCACATGCATGGTTCATTTATGAAACAAGACCAGGCCTTTTGGCGTACATCAATATACATTAGTCAAGTAGACATTGACTCAGCAGTCCAGATGTCCTCTCATCCACTGCTCTAATTGAGAATTGTTGGCACTGAAAACTACCCACAACCAGACGTGGGGAGGTACAAGACCTCTCAGTCAACTGTGTCCACTTAGCCTGATGAGTCTAAATGACTTTAACATCCTACCCTGCCACAGCTTGGCCAATAGATGTCAGTTTAGCGTCACGACTCGGCCAATTGGCTACTTACCCCAGCTTTGACCGAGGAATAATGATGATGTACAGTTTAACATTTAAGTCAGTCTTCATTCACAGGCATCCAGCGGACGAGGGGAGGGGGAGCTAAGTTCAAAGTTTCAGAGATGATATTGATCACCATCTGGAAATGAAGCCTGTTATTTTGGGTATTAGCCAGCTGATCATGAAAATGATGAGAGGTGGGCAGCAGAAGGAACGCTGTCCGATCATATCTGCGAGATATAAGGATATAAAAGGAGATATAAAATAAGAATAGTTGCATTTTATTAATAAGAATGCATTACTGGAGTGTTAGGTTAATAGATAACATGCAGTATGTTCCCAGTTTGGGTTCCTAAAAATATTATTTCGTTCAAGAGGTCTGCATTAGCTTTAGTGGGAAAGCTCAACTTTGAAAAGCACCCTTAATAAGGAACAGAATGTCTCTGGTTGGGAAAGTTACCTTCAGAATATAATCAAAATCTTCAGGATATGAGGTTAAACTCACACATTGCTTGGTCGGATTATGATTTGGGACCCAAAATGGGTCACAGACCCCACTCTAGTGAGTCTCCACATGACAAGAAGTCTTGCATGATTTAATGATCCTGGATCCCAGCGTAAAAAAGTCATTTTAGTTGCTGGCTGAAAAGTTTTAAAAACCTATACAGATTTCCCCCCCGTCCTCCAAATACTGTCCGTATTATGTTGAGTAAGAAGATTGGTGGGCTTTGAGCTTAACCTGTAACCACAGAATGACTTCAAAAGGATCACGACACACTAATAGGTCAAAGCCTGATGTAATCTTAATCAAAAACAGAGGGAACTAAATGAATGAAGAGAAACAGATGGATGGAGCTAGATTAAGTGTGACTGACCACAAACAGAGAGAGAAAGAGGGTGAGAGAGGGAGAAATGAGAAAATTTGAAGGGAAAGGTAGGAGAGGAAAGGTTGAAAAGACAAAGACATAATGAAAGAAAGAAGGAAAGAAAGAAAGAAAGGAGAGACAGGATAGGGAGCAAGAGAGGCAGAGGAAGCTGAACAGAAGACATTGGAGAAAAAAGGTTTAAAAGTAGATAAGTGTTACATTTGTCAGAGAAATGGAAAAAGTGTGAGCGGGAGCAATAGACAAATGTATGACAGTGTATCTTGCCCTGACGGTGGGGAAGATATCCATCCACTGACCGCAGCCTCCAGGCCAGATGAAGTGTGACCGTCTGGTGGTCAGACTGGACCTGAAGATTTTCCGCTGTTGCAAAACACTTCCTGCCTGCTGTGTCCATGTAATGTGACCGCTCACAGTTTGCTCCCCTGCCATACTTTAAGTTGTACAATATGTTATTTCTATGTTTTTCCTTATGCCCACAGATTAGACTCTTGGCTCTCCAGGCCCTCCAGTCTTGGACGAACTCCACATAAGCAAATAATGATTCGACTGTCCAACATGTGTTAGTCTTCATATTGAGTGGTGCTCTCCGCAGGGGAAGTCAGGGCAAGATGATCAGAGCTACAATCATATCTGACAAGGTGACATGTTGTTCCTGCATTGTCTTCTAGGAGCGCTACATGATGACTTGATGAGCAGGATTTCTGCCAAGAGAATCACTGAATCAACTGGGAATTAAATAAGAGAACAAAAGAGAAATTGTGAGGCAGAAAAGCGTTTCTTCTTAGCCTAACTCATTCATGTTATCAATAAAACACACAGTATTTAGTCACTCACACACTTGACTTTTCCAAATAAGCCAAACCAAACACTTGGTGATTTCTTAAAACTCCTAAATCTTTGAAACTTATTGAAACCCTATTAAATTTACCCTGGTTTCGCTCATTCCTGTCCCATTCACAAACTCTGCTGTGGGGTCGGATTTCTGTTCCATGTCTGCCAGAGACCTGTCTGTGGCTGCTGTGGTATTCCACGCTGAATGAGTCATGTCTGGTGGTTATTATGGGCAGGCGTTTGGTCCCCCCCCCCACTCCAGACTCTCGCCCCGTCTAGTGGCAGCAGACAAAATTACATCTTTTTTTGAGCCTTGTCCAACCAAGCTGACTAAGATCAGGTTTTCATTTGACCAGACTAGATGAGTTAAGTGCACATTTTTGGTTAGTGGCATAAGAATACACTGTCGCTTCAACTTCATGTTGAGGTGATTATGGGCACAAATCAAAGCTGATTGAGTAAAGTAAATATGAAGCTGAATATAAGGGGTGATCAGCATCACAGCAAATGCTATTGGGGCCCAAACAAAGGGGAGCAGTTACTTAACCCCATTACTGAAAACTGAAAGCAGGCACAACATCTGTACCGTCTGTAACAGCTTCACAAATGCATGCCAAGGAAGTCAGAGGCTAACGAGCCATCACCCTGTATCTCTTGTGATCACACACACACACACACACACACACACACACACACACACACACACACACACCACACACACACACACACACCTCTGAAATAAATCTGAGGCATTTGTGCCCTTGAAACTTCAGCATGAACACTTCCAGCCCGTTGATGTCTTTGCAAATGGCAACGTGTTGCAATGTGCTGTTTATTTGTATAGTGTTGTTTATTAGTGAGAGATAGCTGTTTCTCCATTTTCCAGAGGCACCATCAGTGAACTAGCTTCCGGTTGTGGCTTCTCTTTCACCATACAGATGTAGGAGTGTTAGAAATCTTTTCATCTAACTCTCAGCAAGAAAGCATGTAATTACATTGAGCTGGACCCCCTTTTGCCTTCAGAACTGCCTTAATTCTTTGTGGCATAGATTCAGCAAGGTGCTGGAAAGATTCCTCAGAGATTTTGATCCATATTGACATGATAGCATCACGCAGTTGCTGCAGATTTGTTGTCTGCACATGGCAAGAAAATATCCCCCACACCATTACAGTACACCACCACGACCAGCGGGAACCATTAATACAAGGCAGGATGATGCTTTTGTGTTGTCGATGCCAAATTCTGACCCTACCATCAGAATGCCACAGCAGAAATCATGACTCATCAAGCCAGGCAATGTTTTTCCAATCTGCTATTGGCTAATTTTGCTGAGCCGGTGTGAGCTGTAGCCTCAGTTTCCTGTTTTTAGCTGACAGGAGTGACGCTCGGTGTGCTCTGCTGTTGCTGGAGCCCGTCTGCTTCAAGGATCAACATGTTGCACATTCAGAGATGCTCTTCTGCATACCTTGGTTGTAATGAGTGGTTACAGTTGCCTTCCTATCAGCTTGAAGTAGTCTTGCTATTCTCCTCTGACCTCTGACATCAACCCAGAGAACTGCCGCTCACTGGATGTTTTACCTTTTTCAGATCATTCTCTGTAAACCGCAGAGAAGGTTGCTTCTCATGTGTTTGGTCAACGTGTTGGTCAATTTCTTTTGCAAACCAGGTGTTTTATTAGAAACACTTTATGCAGCTCCACATATAAATTCAAATGTTTCTGAAAATCCAGGGTTCACTAAGTGAGGAAGAGAAAGGCACACCTTGTTCACTTCATCCGTCCAGATATTCCCAGCTGGGAATCTTGATCTCAGACAGCAGTGGCACAAATTTTCTGCTGAGAGCCAAATGTCTCTCTGCACTTTTTTTTTTGGGGGGGGGGATAAAAGCCATTTCCTGGTTGAAACTGAGTGAAATGTGTGTGTCTGCTGTGTGTGTTTTTAGAGAAACGCAGTGTGAGAGTTAGTGCACATATGTGTGTGTGTTTTGTGTGCCTTTGATAGTTTTACCATGTGCAGAGTCCCTGTATGAGGCTGAATGAAGTCGGATGTGAAGGGACCTGTCAGATCTCGGCTACCGTCAGAAACGCTCTTTCTGCTATTACCTCCTCCTCTTCCTCTTCCTCCTCGTTGATCTTCTTAAGACTGTACAGGACAACTAGGCTAAATGGGCTGCCATATTTGCATGCTGCACATGATTTTGCAAACACTAATAACTGTTGTTAGAACATTGTAGCCTTTGTCTTGCTGTTTCAGGTCACTGTTAAATATTTTGATACCTGATAGACCTGATAGACTCTACAGTTTGGGGTTTTCTGGAGGAGGAGTCATCAAATTTGTCCAGTGTTCAGTCCCACCCTGGCAGCCCTTTGGTTACGCTCCTGCTTTCACATCTTCCACATGGAACAATCTCCGTCCAGGACTTTCCTTCAATCCCAACCCCAATCCTAACTTTAACCTAAACCCTATAATTAGCTTTTTGGAGGGAAAACTGTCCACACAAGTCATTTTCTGGTAATTGACTGCAAGTAGAGTTTAAATGGTCACAGGCACACATGCATGCAGCTTGTGCACAGAGTCACTCCTATAAACAGTGGTCGTGTGCAGCTGCGGCATTTGTGATAATGAGACAATCCTTGGAGGGACTCATCTGGACCAAGTTATATCATCGCCCTGGAAACTGTCCACAGCTCTAAAATAGGAGTGTTTGCTCCCAGTCCGCTGTAGCATGATGTCATTCAATATAATTCAAACAATCAAGGAAAAAAAAGGGATATCTGATGACATGTGAATGTGCAAAGAACGGTGGTTTCCTTAAATAAGAAGATTTTTGTGGCGCAGACTAATTTGGAGCTCTGTCTGCAGTTAATGTTTGTCTAAACAGAGACGTGCCATAAACAGAAAAACATGTTGCCTCAGTCTGAGCACCTGTCCCTTATTATTTGAAGGGGGATGAACATCAAAAATATGCAAAACACTCAAAGTGTCAATACATTTGATATATATAGAAAACTAAATGAGTACTAAATACTTTATATACTGCACATGAATAAAGTACCTCAGTCTGCTATTTCACAGGTCCTTCCAGGTGTTCCACTTTTCTAATGAGTTTCACTGAACTACTGACTTCATAGCAATCACTAGGTGTCCCCCTGCTGTGGCTTGTATTACTAACCCCACATCTGGATGGGGGAGTTTTACAGTACATTCACAGTTTTACAGTAGAACCATATGCAGGCAAAAATACTTATAATTGCAGACATCAGTAAAAAAAAAAATTTTTGACAATAGACCATCATTTTGAGTTATGTCTCCTTTTTTTTCTCTTCTGGTCAGAAGAATGAGGCTGTCCTGTACTGACCCATCAACTGCTTTTTGGCAAGAGACTGAATCTATATGAATGTGAGCATGACCGTGTCACTCTCGCCTTAAAAGAGCCACGAATTGGTGGAGTCTGGTCTGTTTCCCAAGCAATAGCTTTATTAAAGGCTGTGTGTGTGTGTGTGTGTGGTTTACTACAGGGCTGTGGTGGTTCTCCGGGGACAGCCCACTCCAGCTGCTGCTTTACAAGACTGTAGCATCAAACACACACGTACACACACGTTTAACACAAGGACTTGACTTCACACATCTTGCCCTTCCACCGTCAGCCTCCTTTAACAAGTTCATCAGATGAACTCTTCTCATTTCTTCTGTTCCTGCCATACCACTAACCTTCCCTCTCACACCTCCTGTACCCTGAAAAATAATTAAATATATTCCTTTGTTTCCCCTCTGTTTAATATGTTGTGTGCGCAGTGCAGTATTCCAGTGTTTATAATGGGATGACTGGCATGGTAAGCACACGTGTTTAAACAAGAGGGTCAACAAGCTGCTGATGTGCTCTTAAGCAAGACAAAAATATCTTTCAATATGAGCTCAAGATGTGTAGCATAGGTGTCCATGACCTCTGCCCCGCCTGAAGCAAAAGCTTCTCTTCAACCACGGCAACCCAATAATTCGAGCGTCACTTTTAAAGAGGGATTATTTTTCACTCCCCAAGGTCTGACTGGTTAAAGCTGCTCGACTGCTACGCCACAGTAGATCTGTCATAAAAAATGCAGTATGAAGTATGAAATGTTTGTACTTGACCCACCATAAAGCTCCCTTTGCACTCTACATTTATTTGTATCACACCTCTACATTAACTTCTCAAAAGTAAATCTTTTGGAGGAAGTTTGCAAAGTAGTCCTGAGTACATCTACTTAGTTAGAAACTCACACGACTGCATGTCTGCAAGACACGATTATATTCCCATATTTTCCGGAGCGTATAGGGTCGCGGGGCGGGGTTGGAGCCTATCCCCGCTGACAGCGTGAGAGGCAGGATGCACTCTGGAAGGGCTCCCAGTGTGTCACAGGACTGACACAGAGATAAAGAAAACGTTAGAGCTTAACTTAAGAATGAGCAGTTTCTGTCGCAGTGCGGTAGTGAAAAATACTTCTAAATAACATGCGTTTTTTTCAAAACATTTTATTCATTTCATTTAAGTTTTATTGTTCACTTTGGAGCACTTTACGCTGTAAAAACTATACATTAGATAGAGAGAAACTTAACAGTGAGGAGTGAGGAGAAAAAGTGAGGGGAAAGTGACAGAACAAGCCCACAGGGAGAAAACAAACAATATAACAACACCTGCGAGGGCAGTAGGGCCAGTAACACGTAGCTCCAGAAGCAGAGACACCTGAGAGAAGGCAATGAGAAAAAGAGGAGAGACAGGGCAAAGCACAAACTACAGGGTTTATAGCAGCATAACTAAGAGGTGGTTCTTGGCCACCTGATCCACCACAACTGTAAACTTTCTCAAAAAGGAAGAGTTTGAAGCCTAATCTTAAAAGTAGAGAGGGGGGGGGGTCCGTCTCCTGGGCCCAAACTGGGAGCTGGTTCCACAAGAGAGGGGCCTGAAAGCTGAATGCTCTGCCTCCCATTCTACTTTTAGAAACTCTAGAAACCACAAGTAAGCCTGCAGTCTCTCTGTTAGGATGATACAGTACTACGAGGTCTTTAAAATATAATGCGACCTGATTGTTCAAGAGTTTACATGTGAGGGAGCCGATGAAGAGAAGCTGCTTTGGGAGAATGGATTTTCAGTGAGCTTTTGGGACTTCCTGACAACTAGCAGCCTAGAAGTAATAAATGCATGAACTACATCTGAGCATCACTCTGAGGCAGGAGTCTCCAGGACTTCTTTTATGTGTGTTATCGAGTCATTTACTGACTTAGATGAGTGTGATTCTATTTTAATGTTGTGCTGTGGTTGAAGCGCCACCATCTCCTAAAATGAGACCTTTTCTAAAAAGAAACAATTACTTTCTGAAGCTTCACTTCATAACTTTTTGGTGAAATCTAATGACGAAAGTGTTCCCAATTAGAATATGCTCTGTAAAAAGGGTGAGTGCAATAAGCTAAAGCTTCAGCCTGCACCTTTTTGATCACTGGTTTGTGTACGTTCCATTTAATTCAAGCACTTGTTCTCAAGTATTTATTTTTCTCGATTATGGTTTCTGAAGAGCTGTAAAAACTGCCAAAAAGAAATGAAACTCATCATCATGAAAAGTCATTAACAAGTAATAAAACCTCAAATAAGCAGATCCTGTTTCTCATTCTACATGATGTAAATAAATTGTTCTGTGTTTTATGCCCGTTTCTCTCTCAGTGCCTCTCAAAGCTCATTGCAGAAACAACTCACAGATTTCACACTCAGTAGCAAGTTTCTGCCAGTAGGCTCCCAACCAGTCCATACCCCTTCCTCTCTCTCTCTGTTGCACTCCGAGCTCCCCTTTTTTTGTTCCCCCTTTCTCTGTCTCTTAGTGATGTGAGCTCCCTGGCATTTGAGGCAGCCAGTCATTACACCATGGAACGTACTGGGGCCAACCGGAGCTCTAAGAGTTTGGAAAACCAGTGTGTAATGTTTTATTTATTATTACCTTTTAGTTACTACCCATTTATCACAAAGAATCCTGTTAGCATAAATTATTTGCTCCATAAAGAGACTTGATTAAAGGTTTAGAGAGTTTTTTTTAGTTTATACCAATGAAGCTGTCCAACTGTTGCATTCAAGTGTGGCACTGAAAAATGATTGAAGTGAACCAGCGGAGCCTACTAAGCTCATATAACCGGTGAGGGAAACACACACAGCCCAGGAAAAAAGAAAAGAGGAGTAAGGCAGGGATGGTGGCACATGGGAGGGGAAGAAAAAGTGGGTGAGAACGCGACTGAGAGACATTTAGAGAAAGTTAAAAATGCAGAGAGAGCGAGCTGAGGTGGTGAGTGAGTCAGGTGGTCAAATCGTTCCTGCCACCTCATTAGTGGCGATGACATCACAGCTGATTCCTCTTTTGGTCCGCTACTACTGCTCCACCACTCCTCTGTTAACAGAGCTGCTACCGGCCAGAGTCTTTAACGGCAGAGTCTGGGGAGCCGCTTTTATGTCGTCAATAACTCAGAGCATGTAAAAAAAGGAGGCTGGATGGAGCGTGATCGGTGAAGCCGTTTTTGAGCTGAGGTTTGATTTTTTTTTTTTATGTTAGATTTATTCCCCTTCATGAATGGACTGCAGAGCAGCTGCAGCTGTCTGTGTTCAACTGATTTAGTTGAAGCAGAGTCTTTAGCGGTTTCTCTTGAGGATATGGCTCACATTAATGCCTATAGAGAGAGTTTAAAGATGTTTATGTAGCAACACAGCAAATATCTCACAGGTGAGCAGTAGTTGCTTCCAAACTGGATTTCAGTCCAGACAATCCCTTTACCTTTTCTTTTTTTTAAAAAAAAAGAAAAAAAGATTGTATTCACTTTCTGTGTCCAGCATTATCTCAACAAGAAATAAAGGCCCGATAATCAGAAAAAGTTCTGCTCAGGGACTGACTGCAGAAAACTAAATGGTTTCAAAGCGATTTCATATTCCTGACATGAAGCAGGCTTTTGATTTACACTTGAACAAAATGCTGAGTGTGGAGCAGAGTTTGTGTATAATCGGCTGGGTCATTTAGTGTAATTTATCGTAAGATGCACAGAATTGCTACACGAAAACCAAAGAACAAACTTAAAACATTAAGGAATTTTTTTGTCCTGCAGATGAAAATGGAGTGGCTATGCAGCCAAAGTTGGTCCCGCCCACCTGGAATTGACCTGTTGGCGACACTGACATAAATACCTGTGGCACAGGCCTAATTTTGTGCTTCTTCCCCATCCTCGTCCTTCTCCTCATGTGCTGACCCCTGCACGGCCTTTCTTTTGAAGATAAGAAATGATACGTTGTGTGTGTTGTTTGTGTGACACTGAATTCCACTGAGGTCACGTGCTCTATACAGCCAAGGCTGCTTTGCCAGTTTAATTTAATTTCCAGTTTCACTGTGTGTGCTTTTTTCACACTGCTGCTCGATTTTTTAAACCCTTACATGGCTGTTTCATGTTCCTCTGTTTTCATTCATTTAATTAGGGATGGTTAACTAAATGTTGAGTAGATTTTAAACTTTATCAGAGATGGCCAGCACTTATTGAAAGAGCCATTTGCGCACTATAACAAGTGGCTTCAATTGTGTCACTTGTGTTTTGCATGCATGTGCTTTTCATTTCAACTGATTGCAGTTGCAGTGGCAGAAACCCATTTCAAAGTGCCATTTGGCTGTCTTTTAGGGGAACCTTAGTTGCGTGTAGGAGAACCACAAGATTGGGTGCAAGTCCCAAGGTGGCAATGTCAGGAAAAAAAATCTTAACCTTGTGCCAACCTGGTTACAGTATCCACAAAAATATAACCATGTTTCTGGGCTCGTGGAGGCTGCACAAGTTTTGATTGTCTCCTTGGCAGCACTGCACCACTTTCAGTAGAGCTGCTTTTCGTGATGAGTCCTTGGAAGTCCTGTCTGACCACTTCCCCCATGTGTCTGTGAGCCACTCATCCTCATTTGTCAAATTTTGGGGAAGATGACGGAGTCAACTCTAGTAAGCTGATGGGGCTAAAAAAATTCTGGCACGATGTCACACATCACAGTCATGGTTGTTTCTGCCACGTGCTCTCCCTGAGACTCACCAGGATGTTGCAGTTATAACTCTGACTGACCTGTTTGACCTTTGGTGATGAATTCACAGTCCACAACCCTATAAATGTAAAAAACAAAACAAAAAAACCCCCTCACAAACAAGCACCCAGTTGCACTCCTGATACGTTTTGTCACGGCTGGTGCTGGGAGGGCAGGGAGGACCCCAAAGCAGGACGCAGGCAGGTGCGGACGTGTGTCTTTAACTCTTTATTTACAGGCTGGTCAGGGCCAGCTACACAAGACAAACCCAAAACTCGAAACAACTAGAAAACTTGAAACTAAACACTCGCCGACATCACACAGATGAACAGACAACAAGGACCCGAACAAAGAACAAAGGAAAATCAAGGGCTTAAATACACAAGAGGACTGATGAGGGAATAGAACACAGGAGGGAACACAGGTGAACCAAATTAACCTAAATTCACAGGGGGAAGTAAACTAAACACAAAACACAGGGAACACAAGACTGTCAAAAGAAAACAGGAAGTGGCACAGGGGAACAGAGATGCAGACTTGACACCAGACAAGGACGCAGACCTGAACACAAAGCAAGACACTGGGCCACCGGCCCAGAACCGTGACACGTTTGGGTTTGGGCACTGAAGTTTTAGATGAAATTGCTGAGGAACAAGTGCAAGAGGTAAGAATGGGACTCCCAGGAAGTGATATAAAAAATAAATAAATACATTTTAAAAGTAGCGACAAATTCAAAGGTAAGGTTTCAGGTAAATTTTAGTTTTTATCCACCAGAGCAGTGATTCCCAAAGTGTGGGCTGGAGTTAGTATGTACAGTTACATATTTATATAAATTTATTTATTTATAAAAAGTAAATTAAAAGTGACAATAGGAGGTGGTTAGTATGTGATATTACCCTGGCCTAAATTTACTGCTCTTGTCTTAAAGTGTTCCAGTGGTAGGTGGGTCACACGTTGGCCTTAACAGTTCACATATGACTGAGTAGTGTTAGCAATTCATCGCCAGCAGCTTTTGTCTTTGTGTTTTTTGAATAAAAATTTCAATGAAATACATCGCTTTCTATTTTGATAAAAGTGAAGATTGGTGAGATTTTCTGTTTTTTTAACTTTGGGAATGGCTGCTGTCAAATACGTGTCGTCCTCATATGTGAACATTATATTTTGGCTTTTCTGCACCTCATACTGCATTCTGCTCAATAAAACGATAAGTCTAAAGGTTTATAGACTTATCGCATCCAACTAATCCCAAATACGTAGCCAGGAGAAATTCTCAGGAGGGTCTCAGGGGGTTATGGGTGCATGTGTGGAACCTTTTAATTGCATGTCTTAACAATCATTTACCATCATCACAAAAGGCAATGCATACTTGACATATCGGTCTCCCAGCACACCAGAACAAAATTGTAAACCAGACCACTGATCAAGCACATAAAGGGCGTGTCTGCTGATTTAAATGCCCCAGACAGAAACCCTTTCCAGACTCTCAGTATGCAGTGGAGATGGACTTTACGCTCAGTTTTCTCAGTGGAGCAGATTAGTGGCCAGAAACTGTCTGTGGAGAAACACAGTGCATGTGTGAATTAATGTAATTGTGTTGTTTTAAAGTAAAGGCCATTTGATTTAAAAAAAAAAACAAAAACAAAAAACCCCTTCAAAGTGGAACACAAACTCAAACAAACTGCAGTAGAAAATTCAAAACAACCACTAGATAATGGATTAGAAGCAGATTTCCATCTCTCAAAGTATCTTTTATTGGCCCGCTGTGTTCACAAACTAAAAGGAGACATGCTCATACAAGCGGGGCTCAGCTGTATGACGACAGCCTTCAGACGCACTCAGACAAACGAGATAAAAGTCACACAGACTTTAATTTCCCAGCATTTCTTTCATTGTTTTACAGCGTTCTGAGGGATGTCAAATCAAACAATAGCTTTTTACTATGCGCTTGAACCCAGTGCACCGCAAGCGTGTTTGTGAGAAACTCTATCATAAAACGGGATATGAACGGAAAAAACTAAGAGAGCGAGTTTCAACTGATGTCTTCCAGTTGTGTGACCTCTCTTTCCTTCCCCGTCTTTTTTCTGTCTCTCTCTGCCTCTCTCAGTTTAATAAGGCCAGCTGTAGAGTCTGGCTCTCTTGGGAAACACAGTAGAGTGTGGCTGGCGCTGAGGCTGAATGAGGCTGAAATTGGGGCTAGTGGTGGTGGGGGCTGCAAGTTGGGGGGGCGAGCACTTCCGACCATTTTCCCCATACAATACACTTTGCAGTCTGGAGCGCTGGCAGGCCGCCACCGGCTCTCTCCTCTTCATCTTCTTGACACCCTCTTTCATTTCCCTCCTTTCCATCCTACTTTTCTTCCTTGTCCTGCTTTCCATCATCCCGCCTTCTTTTCTTTCTGTTCCTACTCTTCTTCCCGTTGCCATTATCTGTGGGCTCCCTGCTGCGGAGACCAGACAATTACTTTTGGTAATGACCCAGTGCAGACGTCTGTTCGGTGGCATCATAACAAAAGTCTCCCCCTTTCCCCTCTTTCTATCAGCTTATGTGTAGGCTATAGAAACGATTATCCGAGGACTACAATAAATAGCTCCGTTCCTTGGAGTGTCTTTCCCCTGCTAGACGCCTGCTCTCTGGTACGGTATCGAGTCCAGACCTGCTTCCGAGTTTTGACAGGTCCCTGACCCGTGCCAGAGTTGTTCACTTCAGTTATTCTGACTGAGAGTGTGTTGTGTGTGTGTGTGAGCGCGCGTGCGCATGCGTGTGTGCGTGAGGCTGGGCCCTGCTAAGATGGTGGGTGTTTTTCATCAGACTAATGAATAATACGTCTGAACTGAGAGAAGAGTATCAGGCGGGAGGAGAAGAGGAGGAGAAAGGACAGGGGAGGAGAGGGGAGGGGTAATGACTATCAGATGGTGTTCTACTACTGTGCTGCTGCCACCACTACTGCTGCTGTGTCCTTAAAGGAGAACACCACTCAATTTCAAAATATGTGATTTTTTTTTTTTAAATCTAGAACTGTCATAAAGAGGAAGAACTTCCTTTTCTCGTCCTTTTGTCAGAAGAAACAGCAGCAATGAGGTTGCTCATTGCAGTTCTACTTTAGCAGCATTTTTTAACAGTCTCGAATAAATCTGCCTTTTTTGGGTTTTTTTGTTCTGTGACGTTTGTTCATGGGATTCTCTGAGATGAATTTGCCAAACTTTCTTTGCCAACTCACACTAAATCACTTGTTTCAGCCTGACAGATGCCACAAGTCCAGTCCAGGCGGTGTGCGCTCGGGAAATTACACCCTCGGCACAATCAACACCTCTTAAAAATACCATAAGAGGCTACCTGTTCTGCTATAGAAAAATCTCATTCACAAATAAAAGCACTTTTTAAACTGTTCTTTTTTTTTGGCTTTGCTTTCAGCAGCATTGTGCAGCTGTTTCCAGTGAAAAAGCTGTAAGGCTGAACTTATACTTACTTTTAGGTATGTGTTCACCAGTGCATGATGGCCATTTGGAAGTCTGTTTGTGCACAGCCTCAAAACGTAATGCTAAGTTTATGCAAGATACATACATAAATAAATACATAAATAATACAGTGCATCGTGTCACCATATTTATGATTTGCACGATGCAAATTATGGGTCATCCAAATGTTCTCTGCAGTCAGATTTCTCTTGTGAGACACACCTTTGTTCTAGTATGTAGCTCGAACAATCATTGATTGTGTCTTTACAACCTTTCTTATGGGTCTGTATTTAGCTACATTTATAACAATTATAATGGAGGCACAGTCAATGTCACTATGTAAAATCCATTCTGTGTTGAGGGATATTGGTCAATATTTTTATGCAGTTTATTGTAAATGTTGCCGTTACTGTACTGTAATCTAACTCTTTCCTTTTAAATCTAACATTCACTCGGCAAACACATGCGATTATAAATAGTCTACATTATACCCAGTCAGATGGGTTCTGGCAGTGATTCAGAGAGAAATGGATACTGTGTTAGACCAACCGCACACTCCTGGGATATGCAAACTAGAGGAAGATCATGCTAATGCATGTAATGATGGACCGCAGAAAGTGCAGCTGGTTTGGAAATGCACCTCCACATTTTAGCAGTCAGTCAAAAAAAATATGCACATAGTAAGAACGTGGCACACAACAAGTCATTTCAAAGATCACAGCATCATCTCTTTCGAACTCCAGTGCTGTGAATCATCAGAGGATTCCTTAGGCACTGACAACACTAACTTGCCACATTACCACAACTCCTGACCTTTTCTTGCACGCCCCTCACTCCCCCCACACCGCATTTTCTCTCTGTCTCTGCCACAGCCATCAATTAAAGGCATATATGCCAAAGCAATAATATTTAGAAGAGATCCAAAATGTGCTCAGACCCAAACTCGACTGTTTACCGCACATTGTCCCAGTTTTCTCCCTCGCAACAGCAACGAGCTGTCGGATGCAGCGCAGGCTCTTGAAAGACACAGTTTGTTTTCACTGAGGCATTTTGTTATTTTTGGTCCTCTTTCATTTAGTTTTTGAGCATTAGAAAAGCTTAAGAGTGATATTAAAGACTCTTTTTGATCTAAAACATTAATGGGAAGGAGGCCCGATCTAGCGAACGGATGTGTCCAATGAGACCTGAAGGAAAATGGAAAAAGTTTTGTCCAACAAACTGTAAACTGCATGATTTTTTTTTCTTGCTTTCTTCCTTGTTTCCATTACAGTGGTAGTCCATTTAAGTTCTGCAGCTGAAGATTATTATTTATTTCTCAGCTTTTTTCTTTCTTTCTTTCTTTCTTTTTTAAGGAGATTTATTCAGGGTGGCAGTGTGAACTCTGCAAAGTGGTGTAACACAACCTGTGAGACCAGAACCGCATTGTTTGATTGCACCTTTCGGAGGGGCCAAAACTTAATGCGTTTCTGTTCCTGTGAAGCGCACGTATGTCGGAAGAGCAGCACATTTTGTTTTCATTATAGTATTCAAACTAGACTTTAATTCCCACCTATCCTACACTTTTCTGTGCTTCCTGTGTGTACTGTAATCAACCACTGCAACCAGCGTTGGCTTTGGTTCATTCGCTCGACACCACAGCATAAACACTACGGCTAAGATTGAAGGGTAGGGATAGATACAGAGGGGAGGGAGAGAAGGGGGAGAAATATGGGCAGAAGAAGGAAAAAGACAGAGAAATTGAGAGTGATGAATGCTGACTGTAACATTGTGTAACTCTGACAGATTATTCATCGTGCTATTAGTTTTCAACAGCAGCTTACTGTTGCCAATCTACACAAAAGAGGCATACCAGTAATGGCAGTTGGGTTTGGAGTTTTCAGTGAGGTACTACTGAGGATTACAGATTTCATAGTTGAGCTTTGCTTAGGTTGACAACCTTTAACCATTGTACATTTAAAGTAGGAAGCAACACATAAAGGTCACTCAATCTCCTGGCAGTAAGAGTTGAGTTGCACAATCATGGCTAATAAAATCCCAAAGAGTTTAAGTAGAAAAAGCAGATTAGAGTTTGACACCACTGTCGTGCCATGTACACAGACAGAGTTTTTCTTGTGTCTCTTCCTAGTTTACCTCCCCTCCTGTCTTTCTTCTTGTTTGTCTCCGCTTCCTTTGCTGACTCTTCTTATTGTGAACCATGCATTTTCTTCACTTTCAGAAAAAGACTGATAGCTAAAGGCAGTGTAGAGTCACAGCTCTCCTACTACAATAGCGCAAACCTTTAATTCACTAAAATCGTCTACCCTAATCGTCTGAATCCCATGAGGTTAAATAACTTAAGAGACCTCTTTAGTGCCACAGCTCCTAAAGATAAAAGTCTCTGGCCGTGTTTGGATAAACCTAAATTTTTGGCTTCATCCATGAGCTCAGCCTGACCTGTCAGCTTCCAGCTCTGAGGCTGCGGTGCCTCCCAGCCTACCGTCCCGGGATGAAATCAGAGAGGTAGATGGAGGGAAAGAAAGCACACGCAGTGAGAAAGGAAAACTCTTACTTCGCCACTCAGGCTTCACAGCTTACTGCAGTCAAGGAAGGGGTTGAATGAAACATGAATTTTTTTGCAAATTCAAATCCCAGTCGCACCTCTTGCTGGTGGCGTGCTCTGTCATACTAATGACAGAAAATAGGAGGAACATATCACTTAGTGTAGCAAAGCAGGAAAATTGGAAGAGAATCTTTTTTTTTGTACACACAAGTTGTCCATGTGAGAAACTGCAAACAAAAGATTTAAAAAAAATTAATTCTGTTTAAGCAATTCATTCATGTCCTTTGTTATTCAAAAAACTGGCCTGTGACACAGTTTAGTAACTCTGATTTTGGACACATTTTTGTGGAACGCAGAAAAAATAAATATAAAAATAGATCACTTTGACATCTGATTGCACAGTCCAAGATAACGGCTTTATTACTAATGCCACATGACAGCATTTTATCCAATACGTTGACCATATTTCTTAAATTTTAGAGGGCCCCGTGGGTGATGCAAGATCTGTTTTAGGGTGGATTTCCCCTGGAACATATCAGCGTGCAGCCAAAACAAACTCCTGCTGATGGTTTGCCTCTTGCCTCCGGTCTCTCTGGCCTGCTTCTAGAGAGCAGCCAAGGGACCCTCAGTACTCAGAGGGAGGAGCGGTGCAGTCCTCTTGCCCTCCCACTGGATATAAGAACAGAGACAGACGGAAACACTCAGACTGCAGGCACATGTGGAGCAGAGACACACACAGAGAGAGAGAGAGAAAGGACAGAGAGCACGAGAGAGTGAGGCTGTTGGCGCAGAGCTGTTTTTGAGATTGAAACAGGCAAATACAGAAACAAAAGGCAAAGAAAGAAGCTCAGAGAAGCAATGAAATAAGAGACCAATTTTTACTTCAACATGCAAATATAAAGTTTTGTTCTTTTTTTTTTTTTTGGTTCTTGCTTAGATCAAGAGAGAACAAGAAGGACCTGGGACCTGCAGCTGTCTGTGACCCAAGTGCTCTGAGGTCAAGTTGTTGTGACCTCTGCTTTAGGAGCAACTTCCTGAATTGTCAACATCAGTAAAGGGAGGTTACAAGTTAAACCTAAATTAGACTTCCAAGGGAAGCATCCGATTCAACCGGCTTCATATACTTTGCGAAGAAGAGAAGTTTGGGGCAAATAACACTTCTGGACACCTTCAGCATCCGAGAAGTATTTTAACTACAAGCATTATCAGCTCAACCTCAACAGCAAACACCTCGAGGAAATCTCCACAGGATTGACCAGTGACTGTCACGCTGTTGCGCCCAAGATGACATTCGCCATGCTGCGCACAGCACCTCCCGCGGGCCGCTTCCTGTACGGCGACATCGCCCTCCTCTCCGAAGACGATGACGATAATGGCAGCGAGGGCTCGGGCTCCGAGGAGCGTACCAGCAATTCCTCCAACACTGCTGCCTTCCGCTTGTCCTCCTCGTCCCCATCTGCCTTTCACATCAAGGTGAACAGGAAGAGGAAGCTGTGTGGGGGAGTAGGAGGTGGAGGGATAGAAGTAGGGGGCATGGCAGGGAGGTTGGTCCCCCCGGACTCATCTCCACCTAAGGAATATCGCCAGAGGACTGCAGCCAATGCGCGGGAGAGAGATCGGACCAATTCTGTCAACACAGCATTTACAGCGCTGCGCACACTCATCCCAACCGAGCCTGCAGACAGGTACAGAGCAGCATGAGTTACTGTTTCACAACATGACGCACAAATAAGACAAAATGATTTCCACCTGGAGGCCAGAATGAATAACAGTTTCATGGGCAGGCCTTTGACCTGAAACTAACTCCAAACTCGAACACAGAAGAAATGTTCAACAGCTAGCATCATTACCCTACTGTTCTCAAAACACTGTAAATAGGCAGTTCTTTTTATATTACACTTCAGGTTCTTTTTCTTTCTCAATACTACAAATGTTTTGATGATTACAGGAAGCTGTCAAAGATCGAGACACTGCGTTTGGCCAGCAGCTACATAAGCCATCTGGGTAACGTGCTGCTCCTGGGTGAAGGGCTCCACGACGGACAGCCCTGCCACGCTCCCTCACCGCCGTTTTTCCATGTCAGCTCCTCCCCCAACCGAGGATCTGACCAATCAGCGCAGCCCAAGCACATCTGTACCTTCTGCCTCAGCAACCAGAGGAAAATGGTGAGCAAATAATAAACTCTCAGTGATTAGAAGTAGCAGAGAAAAATGGGGGGAAATATTAAATCAAAAATGTGTGTCTCATATAAAACAATGCAATTAACTCATTCTTTTAAAAGTAAAATGTGGGAAATTCATTGATTTTTATTTTATTTGTTAAATTTTTCCAAATTTCAAAAATACTAATTTTGTAGCTTTAGCTGAACCCGTGTGGCCATAGACACTGTGTGGTGGTTTAGGGCAGTTTGGTGTTAAAAGCTGACCTGAGATCAATGAATGTGCTCATAAACCAGATTGGCCCAGAGGGACTGTGAAAGCAAGATCTCTTTTAAAGTCCTTTTTTTGGGGTAAAGGACTCAAAATCACTGAACGCTACAGTCCACAGTAATGATTGTTTTTCTGTCAGTTACTAAAAGAGAGCTGGGTCAAATGGCATGCAGCCTTTTTCCCAGACTAAATGTGTATGAGTGTTGTGTCTAACCCCATCTATGGTGTTGTTTTCTTTCTCTTTTTTAAAAAATATGAATGTAGAGTTTACAAGGGTATTTATGCAGCGAGTGAGATTTATGACCAGGAGCCCATGAAATCCGTCCAAAACCATGCGTATAATTTCAAGAATGTATTGACGTCAGCCGGAATACGAGAAGGTTTTAATCATAACTTCTCGAGATTGACCTGAGAGATACAAATTGGTAACTGGCAATTACTTTGTTCCAGTGAAACTCAGTATCACAGGACAAAATATAGGTGGAAAAAATATAAAAATGTTGAGAAAAACAGCTATTTTCTCCATTTTTGCCAATAATCTTGAAAAAAAAAATCTACATTTCTCTACCAATATTGAAATGGTTCACCTTAGGACGAACTTAAACCAGCGGGCGTTTCTGCTCATATTTGATTGATGCATCAGAGGAAATTAACATAATCAAGACCACTCTCACAGACAAAAATCATCAGCAAATGAGGAATCAGCTGAGTGAAATTAAATATATATGACCCCAGCTCTGATTTTGACAAACACCACAGAAGATGATGAAGCGGTGACTTTCCCCCTCTAACCCATAGCTGCTGCCCATTTAGCAGGATTTATGGGTAAAGGGCTGACATCTGGCAGACTCCGCCGTTACCCCAGCAGTGTGTGAAAGCTAATACCCTCCTCAGTGTCTCAACCCAGAGACCCTTTAGCTGGGGGATAACCTGAGACTCAGCAGTCTTAATCCCCCCCACCGCACCCCTCCGAACTTCGGCGAGTGAAAAACTAGACGTCCTCAGCGTCTAAACCCAGGCGTCCTCAGCTCGGAGAGAACTCCTGTGAAACCTGTCTTCTTCCCTCTTCACCATCTTCTTCTCTTTTTTGCTTCCGTCCGTCCTCGGTGACTCCTTCGTTCTCCTTCGCTTCCTCTTTTATCCTCACAAACATCTCATTCTATTTCACTTTGTCTTCGTCAACATGTGCACCCGAGCTCCCCTCAAGCACCACCACCACCACCGCCGCCACCTCTGTGTATATCGATCAGCCCGATGGAGGTCAGAGCTGCCAGTAGGAGCTTTGTAATAGTATCTGCTGCTGTCAACTCACTGCTGTGGTTGCATGACTGACCTGTAAATGCACGCTGGGTAGAAAACTATTTCTCATGTCAAAACACTCAAACACAGACACTTTAACTTAGCCTGTGCTACACACTGTCAGTCATATTGTGATGTTTCCCATTACTTCAGTGAAAAGCCTCATTATTCTCCCTTGTGTGCTGCGTACGTTATACCAAACATACTTGGCTGACTTCCCCCGACCGAGTCCTTCAAACGAGGAGAGAGGATGAGTGAGCAAAAGATGTAGAAATGTTTACTCGGTTGTGGTTTATGCAAACAGAGCAAAGTTTCTTTATAAGTTTTATGAATCACACAAAAAACAACCATCTCTTGGGAGTTAGCTAAAACTAGTTTAGTAGCCTTTTCATTCACAGACATATAATTGATAAGTTTAAAAGTAATTGGCATAATTATCAGTGTCAAAACATGGAAAAAGCAAAAACCAAGAATATGAGCTGTTTTTTTTTTTACTGTCTCTATTACATACATGGCTTTTTTGCCAGCAGTGAAAAATGCAAACATGAATCAAATGAAATCTTAATGATGTAGTTTTTTGGTCTAACTTCAGTACTGGATTAATCTTCTTGTGGTGGGTTAGATGGTTAGTATTTACAGCAGCAGGATGGCATGTGGGTAAAAGGGCAGTGGACAGTGTGCAACCCAGTGTGGCTCTGTTATCGCTCTTTAATGTGTGATTATTTTTGAGAAGCAGTTCAGTTGTACGGCACACAGGGATAAGGTACATTGGGCTGTCGATACAAGCACAGTGCTGGTGCTTGTTAGTTGGATCGATTATTTGTTGGTTTCAGAGAGCAATAAGCGGTATCACTATACCAGGCCTTCAGTGTTCCTCCCCAAAACCATACTGACACATGCAGTGCAAAGAGCTCATATATCCACGCTGAATGTTTATTGTACAATTTCCAAATGAAATTGATGCTATTACTTTAAGATATATTTTAGGAGAAAAATGAGGGAGTTCAGGTTCATTTGGCCTGCTCTGATTGGCAGAACCCGAGAGCATTTCATTTTCCCTGGAAAAGTGGCTATAGTGCGTCTAAGTGGGCTAAAGGGCAGAGTCGGTGCTGGTGATTACAGAGAGGAAACGATTGTGAAGGTAAAATGAGACTTTGTGTCCTGAGTGCTCTTTTTGTATGTTTTTATGGTCACTGAGGTTCATCACAGCTGTCAGGTCTGCTTAGACCAGCTGCTTCAGTTACACTTATTTCCAACGCAGGAGAGGGCGAAAGTGAGAAAAGTATATGCTCATTTCCTCTTATTATGTGTGTGAATACAGTATAACTGTTTCAAAACAAACAGCCCTGTTAGTAATGACTACTGCACACGGAGTGCTAAGCTCTGCATCTTGCAGAGGCGGAGGAATAATGATGTGAATACTGATGTGATTTCATTACGTGCGGAGCTTTATTTGCATGTTTTAAAGCGCTTTAAAATGAATTTCATTCATTTTGGGTGAGTTTCCTGAAAATGATATTGAATCTAATTAAGACCCTCTCATTTCTAATGAATAAAAGGCCTTTTCGTCAGATTTTAAGGGTGCATTAGTTAAAGAAGAATTTCCTCCACCTGCCTTCAGTTCATGCTTCAGTTTATCTGAAAAATTCACTGCAAATCTACACAGATCAGATGTGCATGCTGGGGAGAGGTCTAGAGGCTCATCAGAAAAAAAAAAAATTTTTTTTGTTTAATTTTTGTGATCATATAAAGAACAAAATCTCTCTGCACAGAGTTCTTTATTTTTAAGTTGCCCTAAGGTGTCGGGTGAATCCTGAAAAGGTACTTTTTGAAATTTATTGTGAGTTTCTTTTCTTTAGATGCCAGGCAACTCCTTGAACATTCATTTATATCACAACAAAATCTGACGTGTAGGGTGGAGCGCACGCAGCTTGGGAAAGACAAACTGGAGTGCCGCTCATGCGTGCTGGTGCCTTTGATACTTGGATTAAGAAAAGGGGGCTTGATGGCTACATCTGTAAATGAGATGTACAATACTGAGGACAGACGATTGAGGTGAGCCGAGCACTGGTCAAATCCCTGCGCTGTCTACTTGATTGATGCAGATATCCTGTGCAAAGCCCTTTGCTGTCATTGCAACTGTCAGATGCCGGGACTCTCTGAAGCTCACAGTGGCAGCTTTTTTAATAATCAGGTCTTTATTGTCTTAAGTCAATATCTGGCAGAAGTCGCCTTCAGTGATGCTGAAAGTGTTGAGATGGTTGTCTGACGTTATTCTAAAATGCAAATTTATGTAAAACATGATTCAAGACAAACATTTTTTTTAAAATGTGCTGATCTGTCTGTCTCTAGTCCACAGCACTCAACTGTGGCTTATTTCTTTTGGCCCCAAACAGGGAGGAGGTTAATTCTATTCAAAGGCAAAAGTAAATAGAAATGGCGGTTCATCTGCCAACAAGAGCAATCACACTGCGCTTTCCTTTCAAGCTGGATGTGACAAGTCCAAGCATTTTCCATTATTTGAATTTTGAAGAAGCTCGTTTGATTAATTAAAAGAGATGTCTTATAAAAACAACAGAAAATCTGGTGGAAATATAATTGTTCTGGTGCTTATGGTGTGGTTGGTGTAAATAGACCAGCGCTTCTTTTGAAATGGTTAAATTTAGACGCATTTACAAGCATTTTAAGGCACAGCCCAGATTTTTATTCACACTCGACGGAGGTCATTTATTTGGAATTTCTTGAAATTAAAAAGAAATGTGTATATTTACAGGAATCATACCAGACAATGCATTCTGCCCTTAATATCGCGAACAGTTCTAATTTATGTCTCGGCCGCAGTAAAACTTTTATGTGTGCTGATTTTTGTACGTGGATGGAAAGACAATGACACTAAAATCTTTGGAAACTCAACACTTTCTGGTATTTGTCTGTGACAGATAGGAGGGTGGCGTGGACCATTTGCATTTGTCTTTGTGTGAGATGGATGTGAGTGACACATTCACAGTGATTTTATTTAATGTGTCTTAAACAGCACACTTGCAAACATACATGCACCCACACACAGTTACACACACACACACACACACACACTGGCTGGCTCTCTGTGTCTGGAAGTCATTGGCAGTGCAGAGCAGAGCAACAAATGAGCTAATTGTTCTGTAAATGATTTATCCTCTGCTGAGGCCATACAGCCAGTGTTTAATTCAGCGGCTGCTATTAGAAACACATTGACGTTGGGCTTTGATGGTGATGTTAAAGGAGCCTGGAAACCACTCACTGTGAAACGCCCTCCCTGCTTACACTCACACCCACACGAATCACACATATACACACATGTGGGCACCCACTCGCATTCGGCGCACCACACTCAGACACTTTTATCAAAAGCACTTCACCCTACCTCTTCATTTTTTCTCCCAGTCTTTCCGACCAGACAGCCGTTCACCACTTCTAGACAGTAAAAGAAAAAAAAAGTCCTAAATATGATTACTTAGTTAAGGAGTTCTGGATCACGACTTTGCTTTCAACACTTTCTAAACTAATGGTGTGCAGGAAGTTGTGGAAACAGAGATGGAGAAGGAGAGAGAGGGAGAAAAAGAAATAGCCAACGACTCAGCAGGATAATCAACTTAGCTATTTATCCTCCAGTTTGGACAGTTGGTTTTTAGGCTGTGCTGAAACTACACTTTGCTTCTTTATAGAGATCAAATGAACCGTGCGCCTAAAGAGGGCTTAAATGCATGCATAGGACATGTGCAGGGCCATGCTAATGACTGTGGTTTTTGCAGTTATTTGGATATTAGTCTGTTTTCACTGGAAAAAAGCATTGCGTCACTCTTGTGCATGAAGTCGACGTTTCAGTGGAACGTCATAGCTGAAAACTAAATTGCCCTCATTTACTGATAATGCTAGCGTTGACTTGGAGGGAATTTTTTCTGTGCCTCATGAGCAAGAGCTTTGCTATGCTAATGAGGTGCATCGAAGGTAGCTAACACGCTGACGGCAACGTCTAAATATATTCTTAGCCACGTTCAGTGTGTTACAGCGTGCGTGAGCTCGTGTGCCCTCAAGCATGGACCTGTCTGTATATTTTCAGCACAGATGGAAGCAGTTAAATCCTAATTTAACACCAGCAGAAGAAGTCAGGTCAGATAACTAACAAAATCTATTAGCAAAACTATCATTCTGTAGTCATTCGGTCTTCAGGGAAAGGGCCGCTCACTGAGCAAACTAAAACAAAACTACAGAAAATCGAGCCAGGCCTAGCGAAACACGGGGAAAAAAGCAGGAATTATGCTGTTTCTTAAAACAATATGTACTGAAGCTAATGACATATTGGCTTTTTCGGGGTGCACATCTTAGCACTGATGATCAAGGGTTGGTTAGTGCTTAATGTAGCAAAATTAAGTCTTCTGAGACTAGTGAAAATGAAGTCTTGCTCGTTATAGAGTCATTAAAACAGATTATTAAAATGGAAAATTAAGTACATGTGTGGCTGCCCGGTGCAAGCAACATCTAATTAGGCAATCTAAAATTAATCAAGAGCCGTACTCATTGGCAAAGATGCAGCGAACATGAATTTGTGATGCGTCCAAGCCCCACAATGGCAAACCGGGGCTTATTTTGTGTTTTATTTTGCCCAATTTAAAACTCTTATGTTTTATTTACCAATTAACTTTCGTTTATGAGGGAAATTACAGCTTCTATAAGCCACCAGAGGCCCTGACGCATACACATATTTTCACTTGCTAAACTAAAAGGATATTACCAGTTTTCATTTCATGGTTAAATACCAATCTCCTTATACGATTGCGGGCCAGTGCCCAAGTAGAAATTATTTTTTCCAACCAGTCATTCCTGTCCTCGTGCAGCCAGGAACTAAATTAGATGTTTGTATTTGACAGAACAGCTTAACACAGGAAAAAGAGAATGGAAAATCCAGTTATAGGTGAAGGAACAGCAGGATTGGGTTTCGGAAAAACAATACCAAAGCCTGAATCTGTGGAGTTGATAAGATGCTGTGAAGAAAGCGTTTACTGTCTCTGCATTAGGGCTGAGACAGGATGCTTTCACCTTGTCGGTGCAATAATACTGCTCGAGTTTGGAAGTATCATCATATCGTATCTAAAGTAAACATCAGCAGGTAATTATATTAGTGTCGGACAAATCGCCCTCCTGGGAAAGCAGACGGTATGTGTGTGTGTTTGGAAAGAGAAAAGAGAGAGCCGAGATGTCATCCGAGCATGCCCTATTAGTCTTCGGGAGATTGTTTTGACTACCAGGCCAGCCTTAAAGCTCCCCACCATCCCCATCGCCTCCACCTTCTGTTTTGACTGAACCAGCTACGCTGCGGCTGAACCGCCTACACCAGCTACAGCTGTGCTGCTAAACTGTCACAGAGCACTAACAATGAGACGTGGGCTGATTCCTACCGATTCCGCTGTAATTTGATGTAATTTGGGAAATCGTCCAATTTTCACACACGGGTTTCAAGTGAAATTTTCTCACGTACCCACTTTAACTCTAAACTGCCTCAAGTACTTTTCCTTCCACTGACAAATGCCTTCAATTTTCCCTGTTGCTTTCCAACAAGCACCGAAGAGCATGGCTGTGTTTGTGTCTTCCAACTGATGCTTTTGATGGTTTGTGAGAGGGAACGAACACAATAACAGCAATGCCTCAGTGAAGCTGAAGCTTTTCCAGGCTGTAAGTGACACAAAAGAGCCCTTTGAGCCAGACTACATGTCATGTCAGATGGTTAAACCGATATACAATTCGAGAAAGTACTCAGATCATTAGTTTCATGTAACTTTCTAAAAGCTCAGTCTTTTATGGTGGTCATTGCAAGCCTCTCAATTGTATTAGGAATGGATTGCTGCCTAGAACAATGGTTCTTAATGTGGGGGATCCCCTAGCGGTCCGTGACTCACAGCCAAGAGTTCTGCAAAATAATTTGCTATAAATTATAAAACTGTGCTCTTCAGCTTAAAAAAGGCATATCTGCATATGGGGTCCACTCACACCAACAAAGTAAGAATATTCTGTCCTTTTCTCCCACTCATATGATCTCTGGATCAAAAGAAACTCCAATATGATTATGACACATCACTATGTTAGGGTACAAACAGTCCCAAAGGTGTCTAAAATGAAAAATGATAGCAAACATATGCTTATTTGCTTCAGGGCTGTGAGGGGATCCTCATAATCCTAATGCAAACTTTTTGGCAGCAGGGTATTTGTGCTCAAAAAGTCTAAAAAAAAAAAAAGAACTCACGGTCTGAAGTAAAGTCCTTGTCTGGAGGAGAATGAAATGCAGCATTTTAACGCTGCAAGGAATTTGTGGGGACGTGGCTGCAGGGAACAGGATTGTTTACACTAGTGCGTAACACCTGAACAGTCAGGTCCTGCATATTCATGCAACATGAACTCTTAGGTCAGGAAAAGGCCGTGGTTAGGGTTGCATGTCAATAGAGGAGACAGTGGATCACATCTTGCCTTTGTTGCATTTGTTGACAAAATTCAAAAAACATTAGATAACATTATTCACTTTCCAAAAGCCTTTTTAGTATCATAAATTGGAGTGTAGTTTGTAGGAACTTTCACAAGACATCCATAAGACACTGCAAAAAACTGCAAAACGCTCAGGACAGTGAAGTGTACACATAATGCTGAAGGAGTTTGGATGGAGCATCAGAGTAAAATGTGGGGCTACATTTCTTTATGCTAGAAATATCAATTTGGTTACATAATTATGGAAATCGGACAACAGAGTATTGGAGTAGTGGAGGTACTGGTGTTGAAATACTTCACATGAAGTAGCTGCTTTTAAGCGTTGTTACTAGATACTAAATATGCTGCCGGTGTTTGCTCATACTGGCGCTCACAGCCAGCATTACAGTGGTAATGATTCATGTCTAGCAATGGTAATGGTTCAATTGCAATGTAATCTAATGATCCTCTGCTGGTCCAGCTGGAGGAAGGATTGACAACAACAGTTTCTGCATCTCCTCACACTCACTCACCTCAGTCAGTGGGAGTACCAGTTCCTGTCCAAATCTTATGATCTCACTCTTTGATTACTGCCTGATAGCCTTCCAACCACCTACCCACCTTTGTTGATGTCAGACAAATGGATTTTTCCAAACACCTACACCTTTTGCACAGTCTGAGAGGAAATGTGTAACAGGTGTTCGGTGTGATGAGAGGAAGGAAAGTGGGAGGCAGAGGGGCTTAGTTGATATGATATGAGAGGGGGAGAGAAAAGTCAGGAGAGGACAGGAGTTCTCACATTAGCATATGGAAGAATGGTAGCTTGATTTCAGTTGAAAAATTGAATAACAAATATGCTTTGTCAGCTACTGTATGAGTTAAATCCTTAAAGCATCAGTCCTGAAAGTTTCTTTTGATAAACCAAAGCATCTACGATATGTGCTGCATATCACTCAGCGGTGTGTTCAGTGGTAGATGGCCCGAGTGAGCTGGGAAGAGGTTAGGTGAAGAGGGAAAAAGTGATGTTATTTTCCTGGCCAGATAGCGAAGGTCTCCTCACCAGCCAGGGAATTAGGGCCTCTTGCTCTGATACCACAGATAAATGAGAAGCATATCATCATGCACTGCTGTCATGAACCAGCTTATGATGTCAATCTTCAGGTTATAATAGTATTAAGGAAAAGCTCATTTCTCTGTGCCGCCACAATTAATGTTGTGTGCTACAGTAGAGGATGTGTTTATGTGAGTTTACTGCATGCAGTCAAGGCTAATTTACTCTCCCATCAACTAAACGCAGAGTGCATCTAAAACCACATTACCTTGCTGTTCCAGTGATTCCAGTACAACACCATATATTTTTGGAGTGCATTTTTTTAATGGTTATAATAAAAAGCAGAAGTCCTTTTTACCTATTGAGATTTTTTGACTAATGCCTGAAAATTTTGGTTTAAATTAAGCAATTAAGAGTATATGCAGTATATGCATGTTTCTGAAACTAGAGAAAACTTCTATAAAAAGTGGCAAATTTTCAGGAGATGCTGATCAAAAGCCACAAACACGGGTATCCTTCATTGTTGCAATGGCATATGCACATGGGTCAGTCTGAGTGCACTAACGTAAAGACCTTGAAGTAAACCTTGACTCACAGTTATAGGAGAGAAAATCAGGTAGAAACTGTCAGAACAGAGATTTTTTTAAAATTTTGTTTTTTACTTTGTTTACATTACAAGTTCTCATTATGCAGTTGTATTTGGGTGTTTTACCTCACCTGACATTGTTTTACATTTGGCAGAGTGGACTGATAAGGGAGTCTCACTGGAGAGAAGACTTTCTCAAGCTGGCCTCCTGAGAAATCCCAGAAATATAACAAGAAAAAACAACAATGTTGCACACAGAAATGAAATTGTCACCACAAAGAATCAGTCTTCTAGAGGGCACCCAGCCTTAACTCTGCCTTCCTTTGAAGTTTTCTCCAGCTTCGTTATCTAACTCACCAAAGATAAACCCAAAATGTTGCTTCAGTCTGATTTTCGTGAATCCTTCATGATGTGAGATGTTGCTTCTCTCTTGCAGAATAAAGACAGAGACAGGAAGACTGCCATAAGAAGCTAACAATGAGGACACGAGCCACGTGGATAAAATGCTCATCACTTGCTTACAGCGATTTTACAATTACCGCAACTTGAAGACCAACCAGACTTGTGATGCATTTCAAAGACTTTTCAAGGACTTCTGTAGCACTTCCAGGATTTTTCCAGGAGCATTTTGACTAAATTTTGTATTGCTTTACAGGACCCTTTTATTTTTTATTTTTTAGAGTTTGAGAGCTGTCCATTGGCTTTCACATGCATACCAAGACCACCAAGAACCTTTTAATACCACTTATAAAAGACTTTTGACTGTATCAGTGACTCTGCTCAGAGTCTACCGAACTTATGGCACATGATCTGAAAACACACAAAACTCATAAACTTGTATTCCTCAGAAGATGTGTGTTATTAATGTGTAAACTGAAATATAAATGTATATTTATGTGACATAACATTATATAATGAAACTATGTTATTTAACAGCCATATGACTTTTTTTTTTTTTTTTTGGACAAACAATGTGCATTGTTTTAAGATACAAACGTTGGCTATATGACATCACAAAAATATGCTGGAACATTGTTGGTATTGGTTATTTCTAATAATCATTTCTGAAAGTTGAACTTAACTCAAGATGACCAATAAATACTTTGTATATCTGGGATTAAATTTCATTCATATGCTGTTGGTGTGTTAAACAGATTGTACTCTAAAATCTTATCCTAATCCTCACCAGTTTCAACCAATAAACTTCATAGAAGTTTCCACTGTGACTTTCCGGTGAGCTGCAGATATAATTTAATAGCAAATCAATGCTGCATTATACTTTTGCAGCTAGTGGAGGGAATTCATTCCCCTTTAAGTGGGACTTCCTCAGTGTCTGATCCCACAGCTCACATAAACCTAATCACCATTTTTCACCTGTAGCACTGTCTTTTTCCCTCACATGCTTGTTTCTTCTCTTCTTGGGAACTCGGTTCTAGTTGGTTCTACTGTTGCGCAGAATGACTAAAGTTGCAGATGAGGTTGGCAACAGAGATTTAAGGAGGAAAGAAAAAGGCAAGACGAAGGGAGAGGGGAGGAAAATGAGCAAAATTGAATCTGCAGGTTGGCTACTTGGACATCTGCCTTTGTCCCTTTGCTGTCCTCTTCTTTACCTTTCCACATGCTTGTTCTCTCTTCTCCTCTGCTCTTCCTCCCTTTTCCCTGGAGTGCCACTGCCCAGAGTCTGGTTGTTGATGGCTTTCCAGTGTGCTTAGCCCCACACCAGCTACATTCTTCTTACCTTGTCCTTTTATTGATGCATCCATACATCATCGTCTTGTTGTCTTATTTTTTCTGCTGCCTTCTCCACCGTTTCTGACACTCTCTCCTCCATCACTTTCATACAGCATCTCTCCAAGTCTGGAAACTGATTTGATGGAAAATTTAGATCCTACCCTTCCTTTTTGAACATATTATATTTTTTTTTATGATAAACTCATTTCTTTCTTTCATTTCACCTACTGTACACTTTTCCTACATCATCTTCAAGGCCAGTGAACTTTTCTGGCATTTAAAATCATTTGTTTTAATGGCACTATAGTAGATTCAGTGGGCTTTGCGCTCTTTTGCTTGTGCAGCAGAGGATAGATGTTATGGCTACCTGAAAATGTTGCATCATATGGGTGAAATGAGAGCGACTCTAGTACTTTTCTAGGGTTTCTATTATATTATCTAAAGAGTATTATAAATCTTATAATGCCACTGGTCATATAATAGCAGAATTTCTTAAGCTGTTTTCCACCATTAAAAGAAATGTAAATTGAGCCATCCTTTTAATGGAGACTAACCACTGTGCTGCACTGGTTTGGTGTTCCCAAATTATTTTTTAACAACGCTAACAAGCTGTTTCTGTGACTGAGGTGCCAATTATGGAGCTTTTTCCTACAATGTGACAAGTGCCCGGTGAAGGAAAACAACCAACAAAAAAAAAATTCAAGTGCCACTTTCCACTGCCAACAAACTGCTTTCCGTGGAAATTGTGCTGAAAAACAAAGCTGATTCATTATGTGTGTGTGTGTGTGTGTGTGTGTGTGTGTGAGATTTCACAAAAGCCCCAAAATTATAACGGTGCCGGACACTCACACTCAGTTTTAGAGTTAATATGTCCCCAGATGGAGGACACACACTTGAAAGAAACACAAAGGTGTTGAAGGAAGGTAATGTGTCGTTTGAAAGTTGATTAAAATCTGAACTAAAGATAGCTTCAAAACCTGGAAAATCACTTTTACCAGTTACTTGAAATGAACTTAGATTTGAACGCCAAAGCTTTTTTATTTTTTGGTTTCTTCTAAAACGTAACACAGGAAACAAAAGACTCTCTGGACACTACTTCAAAATAAGCAGTCCCTGCTGTTCTTTAAAGATCTAAGTCCTATCATGAGCCGATGAAACCTAGATGATCTTACAGTTTTTTTTTGTTTTTTTTTTAAAGGAAGCAATAGCTTTAGAAAGCTCTGTGTGTCTAGTGTGTCCTAATGACTTCTGGTCCAGTTAGTCTGACAGTCTGATCTCTCTAGCAGGCCGTCTGTCTGGATACCAAAGGGGGGACTGGTTCCTCCCACACAGACCAGATCAGGTTCCCATACGCCTACACACACACGATTTAGCATACACACAGATGACCATTCACACATTTGTGCGCAGATGAACTTTCATTTGCACAAATATATGGATGTACTGTGTGAGTGGACATGCACATACTCAAATGTGCACACACGGGAAGATCTGTGATATAGCTTAGCTGTCTAATGATCTCTGTATTTTATATTGATGAAACAGATCAGCTGAGAGGGCAAACTGCTGTGGCGTATTTAAGTGGGCGGTTTTGGACCAATGTGAACCGGAGGTTGGAAGACTGACTGACTCTCATTATCAGTTTAATGGTCTGACAAAGATGCCCCCATGGAAATCTGGCATGTGAACATTGATAGCTGAAATTATAAAAAATAGAGTTTGTATTGGAATTTGCACCGTTTTATGGCACTTTGGCCTTGGTATGGCCCATTTATCTACTATATCTACTATCTAGATAATATATGTACACTTTAAGATAATATAGTAGATAAAGCATACCTGCAGTTGGGTCCATAAGTGTTTGGACAATGACAGTGTTTTAAATCAAACAATCAATACATGATTAAAGTGCAACCTTTCACAAAAGTATTGCATTAACTGTTTAGGAATTAAACTGCTCATTGGACAGCTGACTGACAAGTAGTTTCATGGCAAGGTGAGGCCTGTCCCTTTGTTATTTCATAACAAATTAAGAAGAAAAGCGATTCTGGCGTTGATTCCCAATGTTAAACTTGGATTTGGTAGCTGTTCAAACTTTAAGAGTGGCTAAACCAACAATCTGGTTACTGTTTTTAAAAGAAGGATTGCACTGACCAGCTCAGCAACACCAAAGCACCTGAAAGACCACAGAAGATGACTGAAGTGGATGATGACAGAATAATTTTCATGGTTAAGAAAAACTTCAGAACATCTGACTCAGTGAAGAACACTCTCGAGGAGGTGAATCTACAATCAAGAGACGTCTTGGGATGTCTGCAGAGCACTGATTGCACTCAAGAACAGGAAGGTCAGATTAGACTTTGGCAGAAAACATCTAACAGAACCTGCACAGTTATGACAAAAAAAACATGGTGGACAGATGAAACCAAGATTAACTTCAACCAGAATGATGTAAAGAGAAAAATATGGAGAAGGGGAAAAAAACAGCTCATGATCTGAAGCGCACCACATCATCTGTCAAACATGGTGGAGGAAACGTTATGGTATGGGCATAAATGACTGCTGGTGGAACCGGGCCACTGGTGTTTATTGATGATGTGACTGCTGATAGAAACAGCAGGATGAATTGTGAAGTGTGCACTCTCTGCTCAGATTCAGCCAAATGCTACAGCACTGATCAGATGGCATCTCGTGGCCTAAAACATTCTGCAAAAGCAACCCAAGAGCTTCTCAAGGCAAAGAAATGGGGATATTCTCCAATGGCCAAGTAAGACACCAGTGGAGCGTGTTCAGTTAGTAAATATAAAAGTGAATGCAAAGCTGGAACTCATCACAATGTCCTTAACTTGCTCTTTTAACCATCGTTTTCCTTCATCATCCTTCGGTCTCCTCAAAAGCACAAAAAAAAGTTCGCTGCAAACATTTCAGCATTAAAGTTTGTGCACAAAAACTACTGAACTGATTTCCCCTGCAGTCAACTCCTGCGTTAGCATAATTTAAATGCTTTCATCTCCCCTTGCATTTTCGGTGACAAGAAAAAATGAATCTTAAAAAGTTTGTTTTTAAAACATGTAATCATAGATTTTTATGGCCACTTGGGTGCAGCACAGAAACGCTCCGAAACATAATACTGATTAGCAAAAAAAACAACTGGCAGTGTAAATTTTAACTCGGAAAAAAATTCTCATTTAAAGCACCCAGCAGAGGGGGCGGAAAGATCAAATCGCGCAGCTCCACCCCCACGTCCCACCGGCGCTGGACCACCCAGCAAATGCCAAACACACCTCCACTGGCCCGGCACGCTCACCTGGCTATCTGCCCATCTACCACACAGAAGTGTTCTTAAGCTACTACATGCTGCTGTACGTTCCCCCGATAGCTGCTAATTTTGCCATTTGGTGCTGGGTAGTGAGAGGCAATGAAATTATCCCAGCTTGTTGCTGGAAATAGCTGAAAAATGACACTGAGTGTCCAAGTTCCAAGTTCTATGAACAAAACAATGTACTAAATTAGATTATACAATTTCTGATGAAGCTGTGATGGCATTGTTGCTACTGCGGGACACTGTCTGCTGTATTGTCTTGTGTGTGCTGGGGTTTAAAATTTAGGAAGATATACTTTATGTACACTTAGGTACATAGATGTGCACAGGTATACAAAGTATCCATTTTATTAGGTACATCTGTGGCCCCCCACTTTATTACTTTGGGAGTACCTAATAAATTGATCTCCGCAGATGTAACTAAAAAAGTTGCTGGCAACAGTTTCACTAAATAAAGTGGCCACATGTGTACTTATACAGGTGTCCCTAATAATAATAATAAAAAAAAGGCCGCAGGCATACTCAATCAAGTTCCCACAGTTGTCCCTAATATAGTGGCCACCACTGTACCTGTTTACTGGACAGGGATAGAAATAGATTTAAATAGGCTGAGATAAGTCTGAGTCCATTTCACTGAGGGCCCTTTAATGATATATGACCAATTGTCTGGGAGACAGACAAGCAAAAAACACATGACAAGTATCAGCCAATCACAAAGAGAGAGACAGATGGCAGATTCAGATGACCCAAACTGCTGGTCAGCTCTCAGCTGTTTACACCTGTGCAAGAGCAACTGTGTCTGTAGTTGGATGCCATGGTGATGCTGCTCTTTGTGGCTGCCACAGAAGCTTGTGTAAAATTTCCAAAACATTGCCCTACACATCTGCATTTTTTGTGTTCCTCGTCTTAAAAATGTGTTCAGGGGAGCAGCACAAAAAGAGGTTGTTTCCACTTTTCCCCAAAGGTCCTTGATGGAAATCTAATGGGCGTCTATCATCCTATTGGACGGTAAGCACTCACTCCTCCACTGTCCAGATCAAAAAGTGTACATCTCCTGACTTTGAAGGAGGCCTCATTTGAAAGATGAATTTTCCTTTGGTTTGGAGGTAAAATCAAACTGTCGAGTGAAAAGTGTGGGCTGACCGGCAGGTTGGAGAGAAGATTTTCAGATGGCTCTTTCTGCTTCTCCCACTCTGTCCATTAGCCTCCCCACTCTAGCTCTGAGTTTTCCACTCACTGAAATGTTTTCAAATTGCTGAAAAATTAGAAAATGGTGAAACATGTTAACACTGTATAGAATTACACAACAACCAAATGAGCCATCGTGTAGGTGTTTGTTCCCTGGTTTCCCTTTGGGTTTCTTACTGTTGGTGTCCCGTCTCATGTCACACAGTTGTTAATACTGTAAAAAGAAAAAAATTAATGAATGCAACTTTTAACAAGTCGCTTCTGGAATTATTCAGACATCCCTAACAACTGCTTTATGTGAAAGCTTCATTAGCCCTTGGTGTCAGTCTGTAGACCCATAAACTGAAGCTTTGAATTTTCAAATTAATAGTAATAATATTTATCAGAATGTTTATTTGCAAATAAATATTTTTGAAAACAAGTGGGTACACAGACTGTTAGACTTTCTCTCAAAGGCATTAACGAGTTATTTCTACATATATCACCTGTCATGGTACGAGAATCAGTGAAGGAGAGAGGAGCACTTCCTGTTTTTTATTCCAACTCTTCCATGTTTTTGCACTCAGATGGCACCCAGCTGAATAAGGTCTATTAATTAAAGATGCATAGGTAGCAGTGCTTTTCCTGAAGCATGACCTCCTGTTGACATTGGAGCACAAGTTTCCTCTGGTGTCCTCTTCTGCTCGGCGAGCATGTTGGCCAACTTCCTGGCTCTACTTGAACTGTCTCAATAAAACATGAAGAACAAAGATATAAAAATGTGGAGGAAAGAGTGAAATGCACCTTTAGGAACATTAGTCTTTGTAACCCAAGTGGGACCGGAGCTACACACACACACACACACACACACACACACACACACACACACACACACACGGCAGGAGGCTAACTGCTCCAAGTGGGAGCTGTGCTGCTGCGGGCCGGATGAAAGGAAACACTAAAACTACAACGAGGGAAAGACAGGTGGCCAGTTTGGCAGCTCCACACACTTACACACACCATACACACCAACACACACATGTATACATAGGTACACAAACTCCTTCCTCCTTGAACCCCCTGTTGTGCACACCTGTGAAAGTGCCAAATCCCGGACTTGTTCAGCTCTCCAGCTTTCTTAATACCTCCTCTCTCACTCTATCTCTCCCCCACAATGAATCTTTCTCCCCCTTTCTCTCCGACAGGTCCTTGGAGTAAGCATTCCTCTTGTAAGCTAGCAGCCCAGCTCACCTTTAATTGGTTGTTAAAAAGACATTTCCTGCTGAAGAGGATACCTCCATGGAAGCCTATATAATTGCATGGGAATGTGTATGAATGTGTTTTTCCCCAACAAGACGGTAAGTAAGGTGTCCAGATGTTTACCTTTTTTTTTTTTTTTTACTTTGAGATTGCCAAGTTCGTCACTCTCTGTGATCATCAGTCATATTTAGTCACTTTACCATGAAAAGACTTGAAAATGAGAGCAGAATGAGAACAAACAGCTTTGCTGCTGACCGGAGTGCCAGAATTCCTCATCATCTGCACAGTTGTGGGTCTTGCATAATATTTTGTCTCCTGAACACAACTTAGATTTAAAAGGCCAGTTGTTTCCCTACAGCTCCTTTTCAGGTTGGGCCAGATAATAAAAGCTGATGTTCTGTCTAGTGCCAGTGATTGTTTCTCCTTTGTGTTCTTCCACTGATCCCTCATTTTCCACCTTTTTCTGTTTTCAAACTAACATCACAGCAACCGTCTAGACTCTAGACTCAATACTGCTGCCTATCTTGAAAATCTACTCTTATGACCAAAAATGATCGGGGGGCAGTGGTTTAAAGGATAACTTTAAAATCCTTTTTTAGTTATTTTAATTATTGCTATATTTGCAATAGTGAGGAAATTACATTTTAAATTAAATTGATGCATTAAGGTGTACGATGTTCTCAGATACCATAGGAATTTGTTCCAGGTTAAAGTTCTTATAAAGGTGCTTCATCAACAAACACTTATCACACTCAGCTTAGGTTAAACATCTGAAAAGAATTTAGGAAGCATTTGGAGTGAAGCTGTAGGTGTAAAATGTTGAACACTGTGTTTGGCATCAGTGGAACACATATGGACACGTCTCAGGATGTCTGTCCACCAGCTAACGTGATTACACCTAATTCCTCTCTCTTTGCGTCCTTTGTTGAACTATTTATTTATATAATAAATATACCTTTGAATATACCTTTAAAACATACCTTTGTAATGTGTTTATAAACCCGATAAACATCAGCGTGATTTCATTGTTGCAGTATTCCTACTGGACTACATGCTCCTCTTTCAACTGCCAGCACAGCTGTTAATGCTATCTGAACCAAACTGGCAGAAGTGGCACTGAGAAAGAAAAAGAGCGATCCATATAAATCATATAAATATGTTTAGGTATTTACTGGCTGTAAGTTTGACAGCCAGTTGCATAAAGGCCCTCTGCAGTGACAGTGGTAGCCCAGGAACACTTTGACAAGACCACTGAAGAAACAGGAAATTAAAGGAAATTAAGGCCTAATCACATCACAAGTCTGATGATAAATTGCTTAAGAACTAATTGTCATAATGGGAACATTGACACAAGCTGCTATGCTATGGTTTCATGGTAACAATTTAAATCTGCAGTCCCATATGTTCATAATTGCAAGGAAAAATATTGAACCAAACCACAGACAGGCCAGGTACTGCCGAACACTTAACAAACATCTTTCCAACTTCAAACCTTGACGTTTTTTTGAACGCTAACAACAAAATCAGAAAGACCTAAGATGATATTGTATATTGTGTGCATTTTAATTACACTGGAATATTACTGAGGGGAGATTTGTGTCCATTTGAAACAGTAATTCTGCGCTGTCAGGGTTGGAAAACAGAGCCAAACCTTAACCTAGCATGGTCCAAATCACTGCCAGCTGACAATCTCAGGTAAAAGTATGAAACTTATCAACCAAACATCATCAGGTCATGCTGAGCGCTTCCTCCATTCCTGCATTAAGGTGTCAGCCACCAGAAACACTGGGTCACCTACGTAGACTTTTCTACTGGATCTGGGTTGGGATAGATGGATGCTGAGATAGATGGGGGTTTTGAGACACACCCTAAGCTGTCTAAGTTGCACGCACACACGCTGGGCTGCAAGTGCAGTAAGTGTTTCATCCTTTTACAGGCTGTGTGAATCAGGAGGCACTTTAGGTTTTATTAGCTTTAAGCAGGCGTGCGCAGATCCAACTGTGACCACGTGTTGCTCGTCCCAGACTAAAACGCTGAGCACCCTAGACACGGTTATTAGGTGCAAGATGAGAAATAAAAACTAAAGAAGACCAACCAGAAAAGGGTAAAGCAAAAAAAAAAAAAACCCCAAACAAGCAAGCATATTTTTTCCACAAACATAAACTGTTGATATATTGGCTTGTGCATGCCAGTTAAAAGCTGACTTGGGAGAGAGTTTAGGTGTGGCAAAGAGGAGGAGCGGATCCAGAGTACAGCAATCCTCTGCTCAGCTACAGACAGAGACTAGAGAAAGAAAAGAAATGGCATGAAAGAGAGAATTAGAGAAGAAGCCAAGCTTTCAGTCAGTAGCAGCTTGCCAGAGCGTTGCTTTACTTCGCCAGGTCCCTGTGCTCTCTGCTCTGTCCTCTCCAATAAGACCCCTGGTTTAATGCTGGAAAATTTTCTCCAAGCTGTCAATCACCTCCTTTAATAAAAACAAAGTATAACATTGCGGTCTCGCTCGCTCTCCGTTCTCCCTCGAGAATTAGAATGCGAGGTTTTGTCTGCGGAACTGTGAAAATCTCCTCTGCTTTTATTAGCAAAGCCCTGGTTCGCCCAAAACTCTGGAAAAATCTGGCCACTCTCTGCTTTGTGTGTCCCATCTGGACTACATTAAAGCCAACCACCTGGACCCAAACCAAACCTGAAATGAAACTGGGGGTATTACAGAAAATAACTCCAGGATCTGCCTGCATACACACGCACACAGATACATATCTTCCTATATTCACTCACTCACACACACACACGCACGCGCGCGCACACACACACACGTTTGTGCTTCAGACATGGTTCATGCAGCTTTGTGTTTCTCCAGCTTTCTATTTCACGCTTAATCAAATTTCCTTTCGGAAAACTATTCTTAACCTACATGATGGGATCTGATTTGACTGACTGGCTGGTTGCATGATATTTTCTTTTTTTAAATTTAATCTCAGTTGTTTGGTTAACTCACTAGTTGATGAGCTAGTTGGGTGCTGACAAGCTGGCTAACGCAGCTGACAGGATGAGGGATGATCTGGCTGACTGATGAGTGACAATTACTGACCGGCTGAGTGGCATTTGGCATCGTACAGCATGTGTGAGATTAATGAGCTCTTTCTTCTACCTGTCAAACCAAGAAATGGTCCTTTAAGTTTTGGTTTTTGTGCCTGAGAGGACTGCAAGGCAGGCTTCTTTATATTTTATTCATTACTGCTCATTGTCTTATTAATAATAATAAAAAGCAGCACATTTATATTTTCAGTGGAAAAAAAAAAGCCTGGGGCTAAGAGCCACTGAAAGGCTGGGTTAGTATTAAAGTACTGAGAAACACTGTTGTTTTTAGTCTTTTAATGCATTACCGACAACAACTATAAAATCGCTCCAGTGGCAAATATGATCAGTAAATGGAAAAAGCAAATGAATTATCAAAAGATCCTGGTAAAGATTTCGTTGTACATTTTTACCCCTTCACTTAAAATCAGGATAAACACACAGCACAGACTATAAACAAAAGATGGGCTGAGCCACTGTAGCATCACCCAGTCAATTGTAAAGTGCTGTTTTGAATCCAGGAATTTTGCATTCTTGCCATACATAACATATATGTCTGGGGCTTTTATTGTGAAAGGTAGGAAAATGAGTGTGCATATCATTGGAAATTTGCATGTAAAGGTTTCCAATAAAAAAGAGGTTTCTAGTCACCTTTATATTATTATTTCAATAAGCACGGATCACTTGGAAGAACTGAACATGATTTAGATGCAGAACTCAATTAAGCTGCTTGGTGATTAGACTCTAATGACCCATTATAGCAGAACAGAATCTCAGGTGTGATAGGAATTAATACAGGACCCTGCAAAAAAATGAACATGCTATAAAGAGTTGAAGGTAGACAGAGGCAGGGAGACAGAGCAGGGAGCCTGCGAAAGGCTGAGAGTTGACAGAGGTCAGGAGAGAGGAGAGAGAGGCTGCTTTCAGGTTCAAGAGATACTCAAACACCACACACATTTTAGCTTGGGGCTGTGGCGCTCAGGTGTGTTGTGGGAGGGCTGGCCCTTCTTGAGGTTGAGGGGGGTTTGGGATGGGCTGACCGTGGATGTGTTTGCCTGACATGACCTGGCTTCTGTGTGGTTTGCATGTATGCAGCCTGGCTGTGTGTCTGGCAGGCTCGATTCCCCCTCCTCCGCCACCCACCATCCGCTTGCTGTTGTGACTGGATCTGTTTAGTGGATGTATCAGTGCCCTCTGCACCATCACTTGTGTCCCCTCCCCATGGTTCCTGGCCATTTGGGGATTCCTGGGGTGGGTTCCTCTGGGCCTGCCTTTTGCCCCTGCTGAGCTGTGGTGGGCTACGACCTCCTGTGCGTGCCAGGTTTGTAGGGGAGGCAGGGTTGGATGGGGGGGGGGTTATTGGCTCTGCCTTAGCCTCTTGGTCTCCTACTAGATGGAATTGGACCCCACATGCCTTGTTTCTTTTAGTGCACAGCGCTAGCTTAATACACACTCTTGAAGTCACATCATGGGATGGGCTCATGTCAGTAGTCCTTATTGGTTGTCCTGTACTGCTGGGAGTGTGCCCTGGCGCCCTGGATGTGCTGATTGGTTTCCTCCCTGGACTTTGGGTCTGTTTACTGATTTGTGGGCTCCACTTTCTGGGTGCCAGTGGCACTTGGGTGGGACTGGGGTCTGCTGTCTGGCCTCCGTTGGGTCTTAGCAAAGGCCCCAGGCACTGGTGGAGACCTTCCTGCATGTTTCTGGCTCAGCAGACAGGTGTTCTGCTCCTAGCCAGTAAAACACTGCATAAGAAAACACCGCTCCAAATTCTCCCCATTCTTTAGTGTAAATAAGAAAATTTTCAAAGAGTTCACCTGAGACAGAGTCAACATTTTAAAAAGGCTGAAGCCATAAGCCAAAGTAAAACTTTACAGGGCTTCAAATAACTCATCTAGATCTAGAAATACTTTAAATTTTCCACACTTTTTCACTTCTGTGTGGTAAGGCCAGCATCACCAAAAAAGAACTGACAATGCATTATACTGAAAATTTGGAGTCATTAATGATGCCATTGCATTTTCCACATTTTGCAAAGCCACCCAGTCTGTCAGACTGGACGCTTTAAAGAGCTGGCTGCATGTTTGACATCCCTGCCCTAAAGCATATCCTTCTTTATTGTCTATTTTACACTAAATAACCATGAACATGTTGGAATCAATAAGACTGAAAACTACTGTAGCAATTGAGACCATAGATATATATATATAATATATGTAGTGTTTAGGTCATAAATCAAGTGAAAAGTGTGGTCACTTTCTCAGGAGTATCCCCTTGCTGGTCATTAGAAAGCATTCAGATTCAAGACACTTCTGCACTGGCTTCACATTTCTTTTATTTCCAGTCTATGACATATGCATGTGCTCAGACAAAAGTCAAAACTGTTTGCATGAGGCAGCTTCATACAAAGAAACTTCCTTCCAACAGTCTGATTAGTGCTTATTTTAAACTGAAGCATCACGTTTCTCTAAACATAATCAAGTTGTTTTTGTGCCTGGACCAAACTAAACTCTCACCACAGCACGGCGGCATCATAAAACTGATTTACTGATCATTTGTAATGGTTTCAGAAGGCACAGACAAATTTGCTTGTCCGGCCACTTTTGAGATCAAAATTCATATACTAATTTATTAATCTGAAGGCTTTTCAACTTATTCATGAGAGAAAGACAATAAGGCAATAACATCAGCTAAAAGCAAAAAAGTGTCGTGTCAGAGACATTAGAAAAAAATAAGAACTGCTGATAAGTTGCACAATATTCTGCATGATTGTAATCAACTAAAATAGCAATTATATTCAGATTGTACAGCACATGCTGAGATGACAGGTGCAGCATGCATCGCAGATAAAGCTGTCCCATCCCACCTTTGCTCCAAGCGTACTACAGACTAGAGAGAAGTAGTAGTAGTACATGGGGAGGATCCAGTAGCTTAATACTTTGAAAGATACACACACACAGACACACACATACACATACAGGCTGCCAGCTGGTTGCACTCCAAAACCACTCTTAACCTCCTTAAATCACCAAGGTAAAGTGTTAGTAGAGGCAGAACAAAATGAAATGAAAATAAACATGGCAGAGCAGCGTTTACAGCCCAGAACCCGGTATCACTCCCCTTGGTGGAAAACACACCATAAATTACGACAGATCATTTTGTGGAATTACGGAAAAAAACGGTTCTACGCTCCAACAAAAAAAATTGGGCAGCTGATTTATGTCAGCATTAATTATGCGTGCATGTGTGCGATGCGTTTGGGTGATTTGTGCGTGTGCCCGCTGGGTGTCCTTGTTTGCATCTATTTGTTTATGTAGAAAGTCCATCTCTGCTATGTGTGTGTGTGCGCGCATGCACTTGTGTGTGTGTGGGCGGAGAGAGGGATAAAATAGGGGGAGAGTGGATTTTAACTGTGGAGAGTAACAACGCTGCGGTTTTTGACCATATGATCCCGTACATTTCTTCTGTAGGCAGCTGGACAGTTTCCACCGCTCATAATAACAACAATATGTTCCACATGAATCCCACTCCTCACCACTGTCAGCGTTTGGCTACAAATCCAGCCCCCGGCTGCACGGATTTGTAAAGCATATATCCTTTGACTGGTGCTGGTCTGGAGCCAATCAAAAAGGGACAAGACAAAATCATCAGTGTCAGAGCAATTCACAATTTATTGTAGCGTCACTGCGCGAAGCATTCTTCTGGGACACCATGAAAGGGAACACAGCAACTGAGCTTGCTACTGTGCAGTGAAGATGCTAGTGATGCAGCCTGTATGTCAACCAAAGATTACAAAATGTTCTCAGAGAAATCTTTTTTTTTTTTTTTTTTTTTAAGCTTTGTGGCCCACTTTAAACCGTTCAGCTGTTGAATCTTCCTTTCATTTCCCCCATTTTCCTCACAGAGGTGGATCGGTGCAGCTTATTTACAGTACGGGTCAGTTTGCCGAGAACTGAGGGAAAAAAACTGCGGAAAAGAATCAAACTAGAGAAAAAAAAGTGGAAAAGAACTGGAAATCTCAGCATAAAGATGACAATCCAAAACTAAATATAACAACTAAGGAAATAACTCTTCTCCAGGCTATTCACCATTTCAGCTGAGCCTCTGGCAGTGCATTGTGGCCTGCTAACAACAACGGGCAGCACAACATGACTGCAACTCCTGACTATGGCGGCTCCTCCTAATCTATTATTCAGTTGATAACTATAATGCGGTAACAGTGGAAAATAAATTTATCCCTTTCATACTAATCTCGCCATATACCAGACAAGCCTACATTAGTTTGGCAGCTAGTGGGTCCAAGCCAGAAGAATGCCAAGTGCAGTCAGGAGGACAGGTGAGAAACAGAAACAAATTAATTGCATATAATATAATGAGATTTTTCTTACAAGAGCAACACTGGTGGATTACAAATACTGTGCGTTTAAAGGTACAGTCAACAATTTTTGAGGTTATTTAATAAAAAAAAGATAGTGTATTCATAAATATACATTTATTAGTCTGTAATTACATCTTCCAACAAACTGATGGATCTGATGAACTTATATTTAATCCATTAAAAATACATAGGGCAAGTTTGCCATGTTCACCCACCATATTTGAATACAGCGGCTGGGAAGGACATGTTCCTTCCACCTAATTGCATTATGTATGTGGCTGAGAGACCGGCCACATACAAAGCACACCAAAGGCGGAGGAGAAGAGAAGTCGTAGGCATTAGATACATTTAAATTCATGTCTGCACCTTCAGACTGCTGCATCATACCTATGTTCGGAGAAGGGGAATGAGTGAAACACAAAGGACAGAGACAATGCCAAATGTAATCCTCCTCCACCTCCTCACCACAAGTCTCAGTCTCCTGAACTGAAGTCAGGGCTCTAACTCACAAAAATGTCCATAAACGTGCTTATTTATTCCTGAAACTGTTGCAATAACTTATTGTCAGCAGGTTGGACAGGCGACCCTCCCGTGTCTGGACTGTGGTGACAAGAGCTGGCTAAACAACAACATTAGCTGGCTATAACCTAACATTATGCCAGCTAATGTTAGGCTTGAGTGTCCTAAAAATCACACTTTCATGATCATGGGTGAGTTCACCCAGAGTTTTGAGTTTTTGGACCTGACTTGATTTAAATGATCCTTGGTTGTTTAGTGTCTACATTTATTTCATGTATTCCTCTTTTAGTGCATTTAGTTCTATTCCTAGTTCCCAGTTGCTTTAGAATATATTTCTCTCTTATTGTTCCATCCTCCTGTGTCTAGACTCGTGTATTTAGTTCATTCGTTTGTCTGTGTTTCCTCCATTTATTTATCACTTCATGTTTTACCTTGACAGCTAGTATTCCTTGTGCTTCATTTTAAGTTGTATTTCTTTTGTCTCATCTCTTGTGATTTAGTTCAGCCATGATTCTTTACCTCCAGCTGTCTCCACTTCCCTTGCTCTTTGTTGGAATGCCTGTTCCCCTGACTCAGTGGTTATCTCTAGCCCTGCTTCCTTGTTCCAGTCAGTGTTTTTCTGGTTTCAGGTCTATAGTTTGTGTTTTTCTCCTTTGGTTCTGTGTGGACTAACAACTTTCATCTAATAAACATTTTGTTTTAATGTAAAACCAGTCTGTATCCACGTGTCTCCGTTTGGGTCCTTTCACAACACCCAGTTTTGCATATCTTGCAGACGTGACAGCCTTCAATTCAATTCAGTTTTACATGTATAGTGCCAAATCACAACAACAGTCACCTCAAGGCACTTTGTAAGGTAAAGACCCTACAATAATACAAAAAATACTCTGATAAACAATTTGAGTGCACCCCCATCTTATCTTAAAGACTTCATAGTACCATATCACCCCAGTCCGGTTGTTAAATGATGACGTAGAATTCTATTTCCGGGTCCAAACTATCACGTGACCAATATGCTATGTCCCTGGTTGTTTTAACCGATCCGACGAAAAAAACACACTCAGCTGTGATTTTTACCGGTGAGAAAGAGAAGCGAAAATAGCTGCAGTTGATGAGGTATGTTACACTTATCTTTAATAGTGAACAGTCAGCTGTTATGCCATGGCTGTTTATTTAGGACCATTTGGACCCGGAAATGACGTCGGACTTAAAGACCGGATAGAGACACCCTCTCTATTTTTAAGATTGGACTTAAAACTTTCCTTTTTGATAAAGCTTATAGTTAGGGCTGGATCAGGTGACCCTGAACCTTTCCTTAGTTATGCTGCAATAGACCTAGGCTGCTGGGGTGCGGTGGGCGGTGTTCCTATGATGCAGTGAATGTTTCTTTTCACCTCTTTTTACTCCCTGTACAGGTCACCAGCCCGTCACAGGGCTAACATAGAAAGAACGACCAACCATTTACACTCACATTCACACCTATGGGCAATTTAGAATCACCAATTAACCTAAACCCATTAACTGCATGTCTTTGGACTGGGAGGGAACTGGAGTGCCCAGACAAAATCAGAGGGAGAACATGCAAACTCCACACAGAAAGCTGCCGGCCAGGTGGTGGATTTAAACCCAGGGCCTTCTTGCTGTGAAGCAGTAGTGCTAACTACCACACCACCATGCTGCCCCACTCTGCATTTAATCATTACTTAGTAACCCCACTGCCCCTCCCTGACCCTGGTTCTGCCAGAGGTTGCTTCCTGTTAAAAGGGACTTTTTCCCTCCCCACTGTCGCCAAGTGCTAGCTCATTGGGGGTCATTTTGACTGTTGGGTTTTCTCTGTAATTATTGTAAGGTCTTTACCTTACAAGATAAAGCACCTTGAGGTGACTGCTTGTTGCGATTTGGTGCTATATAAATAAAAATTGGACTGAATTGAATTAAATTCTCACATCATACGAGAGTTTATTCAACAATGATAGTTCCATTTCAAAGAGTTTCACTAGCACCAGCTAACAGCATCAAAAGGGTATCCTTATCAACTCATCTCACTATCACTGTCATCGGACAAAAGAGAGCTTCTCTGACTCATCGGCTCATATCAGACTCTTCCAGAGCAAATAAAGGTGGCTGCAATCTAGTGACATCTAGTGGTGAAAATTTTGCAAACTGTAACTAAAGGTCATGGGGTCTCCACGACTCTCATTATTCTGTGGTTCATGGTCCAACTGTCAGCAGCTCACTCATCCTGTGTTTATGTCTCTTTTTCAGCTTTATGTTTTATTCATTAATGCTGTTCACATTAAATACAAACCTACACCAGCATCTGGTTTGATTTCAGTTGAGATACACGCAGGCCACTGTTTTCTGCATCTTTCAGACAACAACAATAACAATAGTTGATCTTCCTTTATAACAACTTCTTGATTAAATCAGAACTCAAAGGATGCTGTTATGGACAATGTAATGCAGTAGCATAAACACTACAGCCAGAAAAGAAAAACCGTCTTTCTAATTATAAGAAAATTGGAGGGGCACCGTTTGCAGTAATTACAGCTGTGGGACTAGGTTGAATAATATCAGCTTTGCACATCTGGACATAGCAATTTCTGCTCAGTCTTTTCTGATGAAATTGCTCCATCTCAATGAGGAAAAAAAAGGTCAAAATGAAATTCAAGTTCAGCTGAGGGTGGGGCTTGGTCTCCCCTTCGGCTGCGTGTCTGGGGTCAGTGCCCCGTGGGAAGATCAATTATTTGCAACTGTAGGTCAGCTTGCCCCTGCAATTCAGCATCTGTTTTTATCTTTTAAACCTTTCAGTATTTGATGGCACATAATGCACACAAGAAGATGTTCCTGCCCCTGTACCTAACAGGAGTGAAGTGTGCTTAAATAAGCATTTAAGAGTAAAGCTTAGCGTGGTTGCCAGAAAGCTTTTAAGTCTTCGGACTATAAAATATAATTTCAAATGATTTATCTTCCAAAAAACAGAGAAAGGACTGCTGTTGCAACAGCATAACAATGCTAGACCCTGGATTTCACTGCCATTGTTGGACTTCTTTGAAGACTTTATCAACCCCCAAAACAGAGGGAAAAAAATAGGCTGGAAAACTGAAAATAATTTTTGTAAAATAGCAAAAGAAGAAGTGAATTTCTCCATAGAGCTTCATAATCCTAAAACACATCAACAGATACTGCAGGAGATTATATGTGGCCTGGGTAGAAAACCAGGATTCACCATTTCAAGTGTAGAACTGAACTGCCAGTGGGCATCTCGGCCTACGGTTTATAACACAAACAGGATTATACACTGGTAGCAGCTCAGATGGAAAAAGCGGGCATCAGTCACAGTTGTGTGGTTGGAAATTTGCCCTGTAGAACACTGCACATTATTTACAGCGCACATCACTCTGCTGTAATATTAATCTTACAGGACATCCTATTATACCAGCTGCCCTTTGCTGTTGCTGATGTCCACAAAGAGCTTGGTGACTTGGGACAGATTGTGGAGACATCTCTTGTTTTGTTTTGTTTTTAGTGTTCACCTGATGTTTGTTCTTAGTCCACATTTGTGTATGCCTGTCTATGATATTTATTTATTATGGATATGAACTAAAGGGATTTTTTGGGGGGGGGGGGGTTAAGACACTGCACCAGTGGGAAATTAAGGTTCAGGTTAGCACCATATCTGATTTACAGAGTTGTTAAATTTTAAGGAAAATTGGCTGGATTTTGAATATAACTGTGAGCGGAGTGACTCTGAAGGCACTCAAACGTTCAGTCTACAAAACCTTACTGCATATGACAGGATTAAATCCCATTTGTGGTTTAACGCAATACCAACGGAATCTATTATATCTTTGACTTTTCAATGTGATATTGTATTTGAAGTAACTTCTCATTTGCAGAAATGTGTTTTCCCTTTGGCATTAAGAAGGCCATACAAAAGCTGGCAAAAATGCACTTACCCCCTGCACTGCCAACAGAAAGAGCCTGTTATGAAAGGTACTCAAAGTAAGACTATACATGCAGTAAGACGATACATCTCAAGGAGAAAAATATAAAGCAGGAATTCCTCCAGATAACCCATAATTCATACAGCCCCAGGATAAAATGCCTGTTACAGTGGCCCACCAAAGGAGCAAAATGATTTTAAGAATGCAAGACATCAGGGATTGGGAACTCCAAGACTATGAGCAATTTATAATCCAGGAGAACATCAGTGGCTGCCAAAGATTTGACCTAATGTTCTTGTCTGCTGCTCAGCAGCATGTTGACTTTGAAAAGTCTGCTTTGCTCTGAGAGTGTGTAGCAGATGATTGCACACTGTATGCGAAGGAAATCTACCAAACTAGCAGCAGCGAGCTGGCAGTGCAGGATACGCCCTGTGGAATCTGGGTGCCATGGATTTGTAGCCACTTCCACGAGCAGTTTAGCCAGTCAGTTACAGCAGGGTTTTGTGGTCAGGGCGGAGGTCAGAGCACACTGGGCTTCCCTATAGAGGAGCAGATCTGGCTGAAAAATCATAGGAGAACCATCACAGGCTCATGTCACGAGTAACTAAAGAAAACCGGATGGCTTCTGCAATGCAGTTGTTTTCTGTATTGTGTTGTTGCTTTGTTCGCTTCAGTGTGACCTACTGTTGATGATTGTTGCTGCTAGTTTAATTAATTCAACAGTCGCTGATGACAGCCATCCGTAAGTGTGACATGATTATTATATTTGCAGTTTAACTGGATTGAGGCAGTTAAATAGCATAAACCACTGACACACAGTACAGCATTTATATTCTAAGCTCAACAATGTGCCAAAGGAAACATGCCATCAGATCTGTTTAATTTAATCTGAGATAAAGCCTGAGGCCCTGGCAGCTCATCTGGACCTTTAAATGTTGGACTTTTACAGTCTGACGCAAACACACAAAAAAAAAATGCAAAGATTTGGTTCAGTGTCTCTTTTTAGGCTGAAAAAAACTGAAAGGCTCATCCTGGGGAAACTTCAGTGTTTAGCCATTTTCTTGTCTTGCCAAAATATTATACGACAGCTTAAACACTGTTATCCTGTTTAAACTTCTAATCTGTGAAACCAATGTTCAACCCAGAGAGAGAGAAAAAGAAGCCAAACTGGATGAAATAATATCAGGAAAACTTTTTCTAATAAAAATAAAATTAAAAGGAAAACCAAGAGTTTGTATGATGGACTTTAAAGAGTTATGATTATTCTTCTGTGTTTTATTTCTAAGAAATGATGCTGCATTTGAGCCCAGCAGCCAGCCTCACCCAGATATATGAGCCTGGATAGAAACGAGCAGCAAACTGACATTTAATTGATAAATTGTTTCATGTATCTCATAATGTTCTAATATTTTTCTATTTTTGTCATGGAACATGATCATGTAGTGACTGTATAAAAACACACACAGGTACATCAGAAATGATGCTGTGGTTTCACTGGAACGGACTGTAGGCTTCAGAAGTCTTTTTTCCCCAGATGGTCTACTGACTGAGAGGAACGGCGGATTTAAATGACAAAACAGGTGAGTCGAGAGGAGAAATGATGGGAAGACAGATGGATGAGATGTAATAAATGGAAGATGCTTCCAGTGGTGACACAAAACACAGATCTGGTGATGATTCATTATATTAAAACGACAACTAAAGAGACCGACAACCAACACTGAAGCTATTCGTTTTTATTTTACTTCTGAAGAAGCTGTCTTTTTTTCACTGCTTTGGTGTTTGGAACAATAGAGCTGCGTGCCACGGTTGCAAACTTATGTTATTATAACATCAAAGTGATTATGTTTAGAAATATGAGAATACAGCGAAAACATTTAGAGGACGGAGGGTGGAGATCGGCTTCTGTTTACACGTTGTACAGGCTGGATTTACAGTGAGCTGACCCCAGCCAGCAGTCACACAGTGCAAACATACCCTGGCAGATGTGGAGTGATGGGATTACGGGTCCCAATAAGTTACGGTATGTGCTTCTGCCACTTGTCTCTTTATGCATCATAAACCTACCTTCTCCTCCAAGGACAATGAACCTCCTTGTGGGAGAGGAAGGATGTTCGGGGAGAATGAGCGGAGCCTGCCAACAGAAATAAAGATGGAAGAAACGGAGAGCTCTGTGAAAATGTGGAAGCTTTCAAATGAAAGAAAGAATAAGATCTCTGCTCCTCTGTGAGCCATTGATCAGATCAGAAGCCTCTCGCTTTTTGCTAGAAGAACAAATGATAATATTTTGATCAGCATAAATTAGGATTTGTGCGTAACAGAATATCCGGTTTCAGCCCCTGGTAGATTGTAAATTCTTAATCTTAAGCCGAAAACTTTAATGCATCTTAGAAAATAGTTCACGTCTACACTTAATCTGTCCGCAGAAAATCACATAAGGGAGTAAAGTGGATTCTTGGCTTTCTATAGCATCTCTTTTGCTTGACTTTGTCTCCTACAGAATTAAAAACCTAAATCACTTTACTGTTTGAACAATTCAAAAACATTTGACGGACTCGAGTAATCCTTTTAATATATGCTGTTCTGTTAAATGTTAGATTTAACTTGGTGCAGTTAGATTGAATAACCAGAAAGGTTTCTTGTGTTTGGTAGAAATGGAAATGTGAGATATAATATCAGAGAAATCAATCAGGTCAGTTATCGTTTGATCGTCAGAAATGCGGCAGCTCTGAGGGGCAGTCATTCAGCACTCTGAGAAACACGTTGCTGAGATGAGAGGATTATTTTTTCAAGTTTGGAGCCTGGGCTCGTTTCTGCAGCCCGGGCTTTGCTGTATCACAAATAAGAATGTAAAGGCCACATGTTCTGGTTTCAGAGGGAAGTAGCTTTCCTATTTTTGTCTATCCGCATGTTCAGATTACTGCGCCCAGTAGTGTGATTGTCGGTGCACACCGCTGTTTTATGCAGAAATAGATTACAGTACCTCCTATGGAAACTTTACATTTACATTTACTCTGTCTGTGGACAGATTTCTTTAAAAGGTAAAGGAATTTTGTGTGTGTGTGTGTGGGGGGGGGTTGTTTTTTGTTTTTTTGTAGAGGAACCTTTTAGGATTATCTGCAAAGTTTTCCAGCTCAGACTGCTTACAGTTTCAGACAACAACAAGCTGGAAGTGGAAAAAGAAGTAGGAAAGTTTGTACTGGGACCCTTTTGGGAACAAATTGGCTCCGTTACGGGAATTTCTGCTAAGTATTTTAGAGTAAATGTACTGTTTAGTGGGAACTGCAGCTGACTGGACCGTATGGAAATAAAGTGAGCAATGCATGACAAGCTTTTTTACCAACACAAAATGTGGTCGAGACAGCACTATTTCTACAACTAAAATGGCACACGTGAGCAAGCACAAACTCCAGAGTTAGGTCAACCTTTACTTCAGGGAAACTGCTGACGTGTTTTGTTTTTTGTTTGTTTGTTTTAGAGCACACTTTGTCATGACTTTTGTGTTTTGCCAACAGCACACAACGGCATGCAACACAATACCCCTACGGCATTTGTCAGGAAAGATGTCACCTTTAAATTAAGCCCAGTTCTGGTCAAAGTTCCCTTGCAATTTGCCTGGCCCTGACAAACCCTGATGCCCACAGTAACGGTGTTGCCGTAAGGAAGCTGGGATTACAGTGCAGTATACATTTATAGCAGCTTTTTTCCATGGCGTTGTTGTGCCGTTTAACCGAGTGTCACATAATGAAACTGAGCAGTGGTTAACAGTGAATGAACTTATATCTTATAAAGCGCCTTTCTGCTCGAGCGCTCAAAGCGCTTTACTTGATTTATCCCATTTTCGTCATGTCAAATCAAAAGTGTGAGTCAAAATGATGGTAATCATTGAGTAACCAAGTCCCACATTCAAACAGATATACAGTGTGGTGTTATAACTGCGTGTGGATTGGTAGAAATCCGCTCTGCTGAAAAAGCCTTTCTTCAACATGTTTCTGCTCATTATTCTTCCGTAATATAACACACACATACCATAACTCTTACTTGTGTGATATTTTAGCCTTTATTTTCTTAATGAAAGTTCACGTAGTTATGTTTTTCAGTTGTCATCAATTACTTCCCTACCCCAAATCCACAATTCTCGCCTAGACATTTAACAGCAACGTCTAATAGCTTAAACTAACTGCAACAAACTATCCATTTCTCCCCTTTGAGGTTGGCTTCAAGTTTGAAATATGAAGTTGGAGCATATTTAGTGATGGAAACCACCAGAAGTGCTAAAAATACCTCTGCCAGTCTGGTAGCCACGAGGCTCCATCACACACTCATTACCACACGACCTGAGGTTGGGAGGAGAGGACAGAGGAGGGGATGTGGTCAGGAGAAAGAGGCATATAGCGTGTGTGTGTGTGTGCGTGTGTGTGAGTGTGTGTGTGTGTGAGTGTGTGAGTGTGTGAGTGTGTGTGTGTGAGTGTGTCTGTCTGTCTGTCTTGAATGGGTTAGCAGCAGAAGGGAAAGGAAAAAGTAAGGGATGTGGTAAAAAGAGGAAAAGAGAAGTAGAGAGTGAAAGAAAGGAAGAGGGAAGGAGGGAGGGGTGATGTGAGGTGTGTGTGTGTGTGTGTGTGTGTGTGTGTGTGTGTGTGTGTGTGTGTGTGTGTGTGTGTGTGTGTGTGTGTGTGTATCTGTCTGCGTCTGCACAGACTCAAGAATGGTTGTGGTCAGATACATTAGTATTATATGATATTTCCTATGGTCTCTTGGCATTTTTGAATGACGGCACATATTGCGCCTGCTGGACTATTACTGAAATCTTACATCACATCATTTCTGAAGAATTTGCAGTTTGTTTGTCTGGATAAATTTCTTTTTTCTCTGATCCCTCCCCTCTTCCTCATCATCTCTCCTTTCTTCTCTCTTCTCCTCATTCTCCATTTCTCCCCATCCTCCGCGCTGCTAGCCACCTTCCTTTTTGTCCTTCCTTCTCTGATTTATTCCCCTGTTTCTCTCCATCCGTCCGTCTGTCTATCCGATGTTCTCTGTTCCAGCTGCTCTGTCCCTCCAGGACCATCAATCCTTCTCCTCAACCCATACCTGGCCCTCATTCAGTGCACACATGCAAGCACATTCAGTAGACACACACACACACACACACACACACACACACACATCAGGAAGCCAGAGGGGCAACCTGATCCTTCAGTCAACCTTGGAGTGAATCACACAGATGGAACTTCCAGGTTTGGAAATCAAGACTAACAAGGTGATCTGTGGCTCAGCAGGCCGAGGCTGTGTGTTGGCAACTTCATGGGTTTGAGCTTGGCTCTCAACCAGTAACTTCACTGAATGATAGACTGTAGCTACGTACATGGATTTGAATTTTTAAAGTTACTTTAGAATACCAGTTTGTCAGAGCTCATCCTTGAAAAGATTTTAAAATTTTGTGTCATTTTAGAAGTCGTTATTTTAGAAGTCATTATTTTTTCTGTATAATTGGTAAAAGGTAGATGGCCAGCAGGGCAGTCGTGGCTCCAGTATTAGAGCAGGTCATCTGTTAGTTGGTCGGTGGACCTCTGGCTCCTCCTGTCCATGTGTCCAAGAAGCCTTGGGCAGGATACTGAACCTCGAGTTGTCCATGAGGCATGAGTGTGAATGTTAGATGACGTGATAAGGCATAGATAAAAGCACCGTATGAGCATACGTGTGATTGGGTCAATGAAACCTGGAGCAGAAAGTGCTTTGAGTGCTCAAATTGAGTAGAAAGGTTGCTGTATAAGTCCATTTATCTGCATGTTGAGGGGGGTGGAGTTTTTAAAGTATGATGTATGCACATGTACTTAAGTAAAGATGGACATCATACATTGGTTAGCAGTCTGTCATTTCAAAGATTTGAGTTTGTTTTCTGTTTTTTGTTATACTAGATGTAATGAGTGAGGGATGTATTTAAATGATAAACCAACTTAGTTGCCAAATGAGGCCATTAATGAACATCAAAACAAATATCATATTTTTATTCAGTAAAAAGTGAAATTAGTGATTGAGGCCATAAATGTTTGATGAATGTGTTACTGCAGCCATAGATCAAGTGAGAAGTAGGGCCATTTTTCCATAAACTCACTCCCTTTTTCTCATAACAATCTAAGTTAAGACACTTTAGATTGATATATGTGCATTATATATGCATACTGGTTTTATCAACACACACACACACACACACACACACACACACACTGAAACATTAGCACTGGATGGAAAATGCTTTAAAACTTACTTTTTGCCTGCTAGAAAAGCACAAGATAGCTCAAACAATGTTTTGCGTCTCCAGTCAGTTATAAATTACTCATGTTTGCTGTTGCAGGTGGCTCTGTGGTATAAATTCACACAGGTGGTCAAGGTCTTACTCCTGAGACAACAACCTTGTTCAGCTCCATTATACCAAAAGCAAACTGACGGGTGTGTGTCGTGGCACGAGAAGGCGTGTGTCTAAATGTGATGGAGAGGAGGCCCTGGGACCCGTTACAAATAAGATATGCCCCTATATTTGCCCATAAAAAAACCCCTCTAACATAGATCAACCCCAGCAGCTGTTTAGAGGAAGCATCCTTCAGTGTCAGAACTGAAATCGCCCCCCCCCCCGCTCCTCTATTGTGCAGACTCATGGGACACAGCTACAAAGGCATGCAGGAAGAGGAGGGAGGGAGGCAGATCTCCAGGTAACACCAACCTTGTGGCAGCTTTTCATAAAAGTCTCTTTCTTTGCTTATTGCGGGAAAGAACTAACCAATCTTGGTGTCATTGCATAATAATAATAATTATTAATATGATATGTTTCAGTGCATTTCAAAGTTATGCTTCAAGGACACATCACTCTTATTTTCCCTCTATTTTGCAGGCCCCTTTTGGACCTTTTTCTCTAGAATTTAGAAGTGTGAATTATTATATTTAAACAGACAATTAAAGGAGTTGTCCGGGTAAACATCATCACATTATTTGGTCCGTATATATATGTCAAAGAGTGTGGGGCAGCCCAAGGCAAACACATGACATCAGCATACAGAGAGACATGCACACGGAGACACAGAGAAACCAGTGTTGAGAGAAACTGAGAGATGAAGTGTGATATAGGCGGGAGGGAAGAAAGAGACACAGTAACAATAAATAGTCAGAATTAGGTGAAAGAGAAGAAGAGGAGGTGGAAAATGGGACAAGTAACACAAAGAAATCACGAGAAAGCGGTTAAAAATGAGCACTGGAAAACAGAGAGAATGCACTGTATGGTTCACGGGTGGCCAGCCAGCAGATGATGTGTTAAATATGCTGTACAGTCCCTCCTTTACTAACTGGCACATGTGATAGTGACAAGGAAGAGGGATAGATGAGGAGTAAAAGGGGAATGTCACAGGCGGGACTGGGTGTTGACGCTAGAAGGTGAGGGGAGACAAGAAGGGAGCGTAAGATGAGTAAAACTGAAGTGTGAATTTATTTTATAGCAGAGGTCGAAAACTGAAAGAAAAAATGAGACAAAGCTGAAAACACAGAGGAGGGAAATTAAAAGGAGGGAAGAAAATGTGTAGAACAGAGCAAAGATGAGAAGTCAGGAGTTGCGTAGGTGCACAGCTGGGTGTTCTGGGGAAGACCATCAGGATAGCTAATGGCTTATTGTGTGTTTTATTATTAACAGCATATAATGCACTGAGCATATTAAAAAATGTAAATAAATGAGATATTTCATTTTATTTTCAGGATAAGATCTTAAAATGAAACCCTAATAGATGAGCAGTGAGAGGGCTGAGTGACTCCAAACAGAAAACACTCAACACACACAGTAAGAAATATATGACTGTGTCTGATCTCGGTAGTTTTCATCATCACAATATATAGTTTGTGCTTCGACAACCAATTTTTGTATTTAAATATTAAATAACGGTCTGTTTTAATGGTCCTGACAAAGAAAATAGAATGAATTGGATTTGAAGCTCAAGCTTACTTATACATATCTCTGGATTTTGCATTCATTTCAGTAGAAATTGCCCCAAAATGTACATGGCGACTTTATTAGCTTTCAACAATAGTTAAAAATACAACTGTGTGTAAGTAACTATTTGTAAAGTAATATGTGTAAAGGCTTTTCCACCTCCGATACACAAAACTTGGCTTTGTGTATCGAGGAAAAACCTTTTATAGCTCCAGTCTGTTTACCTTTGACCAAATTTGGACTTGGCAAAGTGTGACTGTTACATTCTAAAGCTTTCCAGAAGCAAATGTTGAAGAATTTCCTTTAATCTGTTTAGTTTTTGTTAATAATAATAATTAGTTATAGTCAGTTATAGTCATTAGTTAAGAGTCTTTCATTTTCATTTTAAATTTGTGATCACACAGAAACAGTCATTATGCTTTCTGGTAAGAGTTTACTCATTTTCCTGTCTCTCTTTCACCAACTCTCTCTCTCTCACTCTCTGTTCCTCCAGAAAACCTTTGCTCATCTCTCCTGAGAGCCACCTGATGTTTTCGACAGAAGGTGAGCAAAAGAGAAAAGACACGTTGCATCTCAAGAATGTTGTCTTACCCTTGCCATACCACATTTTACACACACACACACACACACACACACACACGCACATACAAACATTTGCGAGGGCATTCCACCGACCTGCGTCTTTCTTTAAGCCTTAACACTGACATTCATCCAAACCACTATGCGACTGAACTTTTGCTCTTGTGCTGAATTCAAACCGCAACGAGCGGCAGAACAAAGCAACACAAAACATTAACGTTGTGCATGCGCATCGCTTTCTCCCCAGCTGCAAAACCAGTTAGACGTTGTAATATGCACACCACCTATGCAAAAACTGTCCATCTTTTCTGCCGCTGCCAGATCCTGTCGTCTGCAAAGAGGAGAGCTGCTTCTGAATTGCCCTGACTTCAAATGTGCTGAAGAGCAGTGAGAAAGGAGAAAATAAGAGAAATGGTCAATACCATTTATAAGGTGGAGGCATAAAGAAACGGCGAAGACTAAAGATAATGTAAGAAATGCAAGAAAAAGAGGGACTAAGATGGGAGAGTAGAGAAAAGCATGTAAGAGTTGGAGACTTTACGCACTGCTGACATCAAAGCAAATCTTCAAAATCTCAATGTGGTCAAACCCTGCAAGACTAAACTCCAACTCAGTTTAAAGGTACTCAGCAGACTCAGCATGGTACTCGTCAAACACCATTGGATTATAAGAGACTATAAGCATTTTTAAGATTTTTATTCTTCCCCTTACCCTGGCACAGTCCTTACCCATAATGCAACTCAACCACAGAGCACTGAGTTGGACATTGCAGGTATGTTATGGTAGTACTGACAAATATAGCCTGAAGGCTCAAGCAGAGCGGCCTGCAGAGGTCTGGCAAAATCGCTTCTTCCAAACTCCACAACCCCTTTGTTTTAATTTCAAAGCCTTTAGCCCCAGCTGATGCCCTCTTTGGAGACAAAGTACTTGCCAAAACCAGGATCTGATCTGGGGGAATTTTTGGGTGATTTTCAGCTGGTGTCAGTAAACTTCACCTTATGTCCATTAAACTCATTGTCCTCAGCTCTCTGTACAATATGATCAAACCAACACAGCGTCACACCTGAACGACAGGAGAGGCCAACTGTCAGGAACCGTGTGTGCAAAGGACATATGAACCACACATGGGCCTTTATGAAGGTTCCCACCTGTCAACCAGGAGATATGAGAGCTATGTTTTTTTTTACCTCCAGATTTTTACTTTTTATTCTGTTACTTTTCTTTCTTTTTTTAAAATTGTCTTTCAGTTTATTTTTGGTTAATTTTAGGCAGTAAAGACTAAGTTGTTAGGTTTAGGTAGAGATGATCAGGTTATACTTTAGGTTAAAGTATACCCTTTCACAACATTAACCACATATTACAAAGCACACTCCTCCCCAAAGAGCTTCTTCTCCATTTTCTCCATTTTTTCAACAAGTTCAGCCCCCACCAGTGAAGGCAAACCACCAACTTTCTGAAAATGTTGGACATTTTACACACACCTTCCCCACACAGGAGTTTGCCTATATAAATAAGAGTCATTTGAATGTCCTTTAAATACTGCCCACTGTTGACCTTTTCTGTTGAGGTTTGACTGGACAATAGACTGTACTTAAAAGGTGGACATAGCCACTGTGACATCACCCTTCTGTTTGTGGGCTAACATTTAGGCCATTGACTAAATGTTTTAATCCAATCCTCAGGACCCACAGGTTGACTGAAAAACGCTACACACTCAGTGCCAACTTTTCAGTGACAGGGTAGCCACACCCTAAAGCACATTCTGCTTTATGATCCTTTTGGACTCTATTTGGGACCATAATTTACAAAGTGAACATTACATTAACATCAACAACTGAGTGCATAAACTTGTAAGGAAAGTGCTTTATTGCCCTAATTAACTGAGAAGTAGGATCATTTTCTTATAGACTCCAACCTGAGGAGTAACCCCTACTGTCGGCCATACATGTTTAAGGCTCTTCTACATTGTCTTCACTTTCAGATCCTGATGCTACAGCCATCTGTTACACACACACACATACACACACACACGCTATTTTCTCATAGACTTCTTCATAATCTAATTTCTTCTGACAATCAGATCCCTGCACGCCCTCTGCTGGCCATGAGAAATAATGCAGGTTCAAAGTCTCAAACATTCCTATTGTGCTCTGTACGCTGCATCTAGGAGGTGACAATCATCTATTGTGCATCTTATTTTCCCCCTTTGTGTGTGGTTCTTTTATATTGTCTTTTAAATGTGTTAAACTGATGCAAAGCTTTTGTTAGTATGTCAAACACTAAACACTCAACTACTACATAATCGCTGTAGCATCTCAACTGAATCTGAGAACTACTTTGGTGCATGATATGTTGTTTGCTTCCACGGTAAGATCTAGCCAAAGAAAAGAGAGGTTAAAGCTGGCACAAGCCCACAGACCGCTGGGTCTGATTGTAGTTATTACAGGTAGTCTGTCTCTCAGATAGACGACGCTGCACTTCACAGAGACGTTTCAGAGCCAGCAGTGTTTGTACGAATCTGCCAAATTCAGGTTGTGGATTTCAAATCAGATTAGCAGATATCCTACTGCAGCCTCCAAGAGAAACAAATCTCTGCTGTGATGAGGTGACACTTCCAGATCCTAAGGGTCAGGCCAAAGAAAACACATGGAAGTGGGAGAGGTGGGAGAGGAAGTGAAAAAGATGCAGCCAGTAGAGAGATAGGTAGATATTTAGGAAGGTAGGAATGTAAAGTGGGTGGATGTATGGATTGATTGATCACAGCTCACTTTATAATTATAGGGTGTATAAATAATTTCAGCTTTTGACCGTCTATTATTATTTTCTTATTCATATATCACTTTCCAAGATGTCATTTCATGCTACGGGCAGTCGTGTCTATTTTTGCGGAGGTATTTGCCTACGGAGAGCTTAAGGAGAGGGGTTTTCAACCACCGCAAACGCGCTCCTGTGCAGTCTTCCAAAATCCCAACAGCATGTTACTTGCCGTGGATGATGCTCTGCGTTGCTCTAATGCTGATTGGTTGACAAGTGGGCCGGAACAGGGAAGGGAACAACAGCAGAGGAATTGGAGAAGCACAAATAAAACATTGAAGCTCAAAGAATACACTACGAAAAGTACAGATAGATAAATTCAGCCAAAGATCCATCCATCCATTTTCTTCTGCTCATCCAATTCAGGGTTGTGGGGGGCCTAGAGGCAGAGTACACCCTGTACATGTAGCCAGTCTATCACAGGGTTAACACAGAGAGACAGACAACCATTCACACTCACATTCACACCTATGGTCTGTGTCTGGATTCCACACACCATGTGAGAGAACCTAAAAAGATGTTAAACATTAAAAGCAGTTTTCAGAGGACCGGTTTTAGAGTTTGGTTTCTTCTTAACATCTGACAAAAGCTTTGTCAACTACCTGTGTGTTTTGTCATTAGGCATGTTGTAGATGTGCTTTGTTTTACTTCTCATTGAGATCCAGGACTCTTTTTGAAATGAGGAGTGCAGTCTGAGAAATGAACATGCAGCATAAAACTGATTAAAAATCTGTAAATTTGATTACAAAAATGCTGCTTTAAAATGTTTTCTTAAGTTAATGTGCTTGGAGCCAACATCTTAGCCTCACATTCAGCCTGAGGTAAACTAACAAGTGTCCATGCCTATACTTCAAGGAGCTCAGCTGAAGGTAAACACTGCTCTGAAGATGCTCACGCTCTTTCTGTGGTCCTTCAAAGGCCGTCTCACATTTCCTTCCACCATTTTTGAGCTCACATAGAAAGGTGTGAAAATTATGAAAATGCAGCAGCCCCATACGCACGCTGCATGTAAACGATGCGGATGGTTTAAATCTGAGTAAAGAGGGCTTTGCTGTATTTCATCCCCCGTCTTCCTTCCTTTCTTTCATTTTCCACTCTGTGCTTTCTTAACAGGCAGATATGCTATAAAAAATAATTGTTATAATGAATGTTTTAACTTTGGTTAAAATCCGGCCCACTAGGCTCTCCATCCAGACTCTGTGGTTACTGATGCTAAGCAGCTCTTGGCATGAGTGTAACTGCGATTAGTGCCCTTTTAAACACTTATAATTCACAGTCTATGAAAATATTATCAGAGAGGGCCAGCTCTCTGCCTGAGGGGGTCAGGAGGTTGTTTTAATGGCACCGTGGGTTCAGTGTGTTGAACTGTTCGAGCTCACAGCATTAGACTCGTCTTAAATCACTTTCAGTGAGTTGAGAAAGTGAAGAAAAACTATTCAAGATATGGTCATATGTGCTGTAATGTAAACGTGAAAATTAGGCATAATGTTCTGGCTATTAAGACCTTCACATAACTGCCACATGTGGAAATTATTTTCAAATTACAACATGACAAATGGTTTGTTTTTTCAGAGCTGTGTATGAAGGAAAGCCTGAATTCTCATATGTCCACATCTGCACATATACACACCCACACACCTCTGCGCCGGCCTAAATTTCCTGTTAGGTAGTGGTAGAAGGTGTATATGAAAGATTTGTCATTTGGCTGGTGGCTCGTTTCAGCTGACAGTTTACATAAGGAAGTTTAAATATCAATAAATACTGTGCCCTGCCACACAGGTGCTTTCCTTTTAAAATATGTAATGTATGGTGTGTAGAGGCAAGAAATGAAAACGATCCAAGAAAAGCTGAGTTTATGACAGCAAGTACGGCTGCACTACAACATAATCTATGTACTACAAACAAAGCAGGGCCTTAAAACATATATAATGTCTGCTAAATTAAGATTTGTGGTCCTACTGAACGGCCAAATTTACAGACTCCATTTTTTTTGTTTCTTTTTTGTCTTTTCTTACCTCCAAGTAACTCCCCACTGCACTGCAATGTAATAGTCTTTCCAAGGTGGAGGTCTGAAACCTTTACTATCAAAAGTGACATTTTTGAGCAATTTCTGAGCAACAACAAATCTTCATGCATAACATTTATGTGCATACATCCATGCATTCAAGGTTTAGCAAAATTAAAAGGATAAGACACCAGGTGATAGGTGTAGGCTGTGATAGACATTTTAGCTCCATAAGGAGAGATCATTTCGAAGAATTTAATATTTTGTAGAATAGACACTGCAATATGATTTACTGAGATACACATTTATGTTACATGTTACATGTTTATACATAAGATACAGAATTAAATTAATAAGTTATTTGATGCTTAGACTCCCTGGAGTCTAGAGTCTGTGGGTGGAGAAGATGAAAATGGAGGCTTAAGTGGGGCTCTGAGTGACCAGGGTGAGGCAGAGATGTGAGGAGGCGGGCTGCACAAATAAAAGCACTGAGATCTAAAAGACAGAGAGCAGAGGCTGATTGGCTTGCAGATTAGACTAGAGTAATGATGTCAGTACTGAATGTGACAGTGGAGAAATGAAAGAATTGGCTAGAACAGACTACACATATGCTTCATTTTATACATACATATATATATAAATATATATATATATATATACATGTGTGTGTGTGTGTGTGTGTGTGTGTGTATATACACACTCCTGATCAAAATCTTAAGACCAGTTAAAAAACTGCAAGAATTTGCATTTTGCACTATTGGATCTTAAGAAGGTTCTAAGTAGAGCTTCACAATGCTAAAAGAAGAAATCGGTGCAAGAGACAAAAAC